>JXCR01119914.1:0-11354 GCA_002079205.1 Phalaenopsis hybrid cultivar | reverse complement strand
GAAAATATATATATATATAATTCATATCTGCTCATTGTAAAATTTGATGTTAAGGATAAAGTTTGTGAGGGGAATGTGACATGCATTATTTTCGTATATAATGCTTAATTTTTATATATTTATATATCTATTCAATAAGATTTTAATATATTGTTGAATTTGAATCTATCATGAGAATCACATCTAAAGAATAGAGCGTAGAACACGGGTAAAAAAAAAAAAGAGAGTTGGTTACTAATTTGACTTTAATGTAGAAATCATCCCCTTAATTATAATTGAGGGGGCATAATTTAAAGAATTACCTGCTTACCCCTGCTTTAGGTATTTATAAAAAATGAGCATATGAGTCAACTAACCTATCACTCAGTTGATGGAATTGGCGGACATCAGGTCGACAAGGTTCGTTCAGGCTATTATGTTGAGTTGCGGATGTCGATTTACTCTCGTTGATCTTCGATCATCCAGACTTCGCTCGATCGGCTAAAGTCAATCGGATGAGACTAGGCACTATTTCAATAATTCTAAAAGATACACTCTAGAAAAATATTTTGATATTTTCAAAATTATTTGTTATTAAATAATTTAATAAGGTTAAGTAATTTAGTTTTTTTTATTTAATTTTTAAATTATGAATAATTTTTTAAATAAATTACATATTTAAATTCTCAATTTTGAAACCATTAATAACATTACAAATAATTATAAAAAAATTAGGTTTGTCACAATCAAATAAAATAAAATTTTGAGGTGNATATATATATATATTGTTTTAAAAGAAATGGTCAAATGCTATTATACGAGCATTCAACCACCCCTAATATGCCTAACAAATCGAGTACCACCTCTTTAAGGCCAACTATATCAGAGGGGATTCAAACCCCTGACCTGAGGGGTTTAATACCTTGGATGCAACCCAACATGCCGGGGTATGTTGCGCGCGCACGCGCGCGCACACACACACAGATAAATAAATAAATAAATAAATAAATAAATAAATATATATATATATATATATATATATATATATATATATCCAACCAGGAGGTCGAACTTGGCAAAACACAAGAAGCTTTGTAGCTGGCACGCTTTGCGGAGTTTGGAGGAGTTTGCGAAATGGGAAAAGCTTTGTAACTATCCCATTATGCGACACGGTAGAAAGTTTCCTCGTCGGAGATCTAGAGAGAAACTCCCTACATTTCTTCACCAAAGCAAGAGGCGGTAATGTCGCAAATCTGGGAGTGTCAGCCCTAGGCACCTACGTGAGATCGTTAGGACGAGTTCGACGTACCGTCAATCGTTTGGATTACATTGATTATTCATGTTTGCTAATGCATTTTTCTAGCGTGTATATCATATTGCATATCATATGCACGATCACGTGACCACTTCGGGTTGATTGGCTGCCCCGGACCGATCCTCGATCCTCCTTTGGGTTCGACCGACCGTCCCGGACCGTTCACCATATCTTTTGGGTTTGATCGACACTTTGGGTTCTATCGGTCATCTTGAGCCGATCACCCATTTATTTGGGTTAGATCAATTACCCCGGATCGATCCACCTGCTTCTTCGGTCCGACCGACCACCACGGTCTGGTCAACCGATCACTTGCATGTAGATATGCTTCTGCATCTTATTGCATGTTGTTTATGCACATGTGCATGTTTGCTTGCTTGCATGTTGCACCATATCCTGTGTGTTTGCATTTGCATTTGCACTGCACTTGTGTGATTCTGCCTAATGAAAATTATCACACCTCTAGGTCACTGCCTTCTCAACACACCCTTTTGTTTGGGTCGCTGCCGCCATGACATGCCCATCTTCTGGTCAATGCCTCATTGGAATACCTTTTGCTCGAGCCATTACCTACATGGCATGCCCACCTCTGAGTCATTGCCTCCTTGGCATGCCCACCTCCGGGTCGCTGCCCTCACGGCATGCCCGTCCTTTTTAAGTCACTGTCTTCATGGCATACTCGCCTTCACCACTTTGGTGCACTTGTCATATGTCTGTTGCATATTCTACATGTTTGAATGTGTGCTCGTTGACTGCCTCCAGGTAAAGTGTGAATCCTCTTTATAGGCATCCTTTTAATCCTTTGAAGATCAGCCCTAGGCTTATGATTATCTTCTATCAAAATTTGGTGCATACAAATTGAAGGACTGACTCCTTTAATATCAGCTAATGTTCATCCAAAATTTTTTTTATGAATATTTAATATTTACAATAACTTTTCTTCTTGTTCTGCAGTTAAATCTGAGGATATGATAACTGGAAATGTAGATGAGTTTCCTAAATATGCATACTTTAAATAAGTAGGTTGATTCCGGAAAATATAGTTGTGTATAATTTATAAAATTGACTCCGCTTTGCAACGATGCCAAAAAACTCGATGTGATATTTTATGAATAAGAACTTTAAGCACTTAAAGCTGGGATTCTACCCTTGTAAACATATTGTTATCAAGTAATATAAGACTTTCTTTCTAAGTCCCAAATACCGATCCCACGAGAAAGGTTTAAATTTGAAATGATAAATTAACTAGAAAATTCATAGAAATCAATCAAAATTACTGTCACTAATTTCGAATGTTTAAGATACTATCAAAGCTAATTTATTCACTACTAACAGAATTTAAAAGCAGGGTTTAAAATTAATAACTACTAAACTATGTTTATGTGATGAAGTTTTCTAATATGAAAAACATCTTTCCCACTACGATGAGTTCTTGGTGAAATGAGATGACATACATGGTTTAGATATGTATTGTGTCAAATAGAAGCAATTTTAATTCTCTACCATGATTCAGTGCTATAGAAAATCATTTGTAGTTTTTAGGTTTAGTCCCTAAATCCGTGGCTATGCTAGGAGGATATTGGCTGCCACTTCCTTTCCCTGAAGGCTAACTCTCGCTTTAATTTTTAAACACTAAGATCGAATTGGGGATTTTTAGTCTGTCACCCTAGAAATCTTTAATTATACACCCAACAAAGTATATTTCTCTATTTATTTGCACTTAATTCCATGAACGAAATACTTCTTCATGGACTTAAATGTGATTCTCACTTTGTTATAGAACTCATACTCCATTTTCCGGATGATATGTTTCACAAGATATTTTAACAATTCAATTGGCCAGATCAAAAAGTAAATTAAGAGCGGAGTTTAAAAAACATCACAATTTATTTTAAATTTTAACATTGACACATCCACATTATCTTTTTATTTCACCATATCTCAGAGTAGAGAGAAAGATAAAGAAGTCTACTCAGACTTCATGATAAAGATACAACAAAACACAAATTTTATATATAAAAGAAAGTTCATACAATAATAATAACAAACAACACTTATCTGAAACTCTTTCTCAAAGCAAATCCTTTGTAGTCTCTCTTAGGAAATGTAGGAAGAAGAAATCTCTCACTTCTCTTCCTCTCCAACACTGCTTAGAGAAGAATTCACACTTATACTCACCATAAAAACTCAAAACTATAAAAACAATAACTAACTAATGGTGTGGAATGGTGTGGAATGGCGTGGAATGTAGATGTGTGAAGAGAAAAACTGAAATGAGTGGAGAAATTTGAAATGGTGCGAGGGGGGGGGGTTTCTGATCAAATTTCGGCCCTAAATAGAGCTTAGGTTGGTTCTCCAATAGGTGCATCCAAAAAATCTTCAAAAAGTGTCCAAATTTGTTGGATCTTCTAGAAACAGGGCTTCCACCGACACTGGCGTCAGAGGCCGATAATTAAATCCCAAGTCTATGTCAAATGGCGTTGTCGAGGCACTGATCAAATTTTTAACTTTTCAATTTTTGCTCCAAATTTAATTCTTTTTGCTTCCTTTTTGCTTTAAGTCCTAAAAATCAACAACATGCAATAAAATATAGAAAATATCCTTCATTAAAGTGCAATATCACAAAAAATGAGTATAAAATATGGGTCTAAAAATATATATATTTGTCTAAAAATGTATATATTTTTGTGTATCAAAATCCCTCAAACTTAAATGTTACTTGTCCTCAAGTAACTCCTTTACCACATAAAAATTTGGATTATAGTAAAGATTTTAACTTCTAGATTTCCATATCTTAGTTCACTAGATAAAATAGCATCACTTAAGAAAAAATTCAAAATAACTCCAGTTAATAATAAATGTATAAGAATATCTAGTAATCAAGTCTAAAATTTTTTATTCTCTATTCTTTTCAAGGAAAATATAAATTATTCATATTAAAGTCACTTAGAATATCCATATAAAAAAGAACTTCATGAAACTTTACTAGTAAATATGCTAATACTGAAATTTAAGTTTAGAAAATGTAGCCAAGCCTTCTGCTTTAAGTTGATTCAAGTGAAGTCAATTTTTATTTAAACATCTCTTCAAGCTTCTCCTCACATCTTTTTTTCTTTTCTTTTCTTTTCTTTTCTTTTCTCTTTTTTTTTCTTTTTAGGATCATTTTAATCCTTTTTCTTTTCTTTTCAGGTGAGGATTACTATATCTGGATAGACTTTAATGATTTTGAACTTCACTATCCCCTTCTTAAAGTTAAACTTTTCACATTCCTTCACTTTATAAATTTATATTAGCTTTAAAGATTTTTCATAAAGTTTAATCTTTTCTTCTTACATGAATCTCTAAGATTCTTAATACTTCAAAAGTACAAATTCTTTTACTAAAAATAGGAAAACATAGTCTTATTCTATCATACCAAATAATCTTAATCACAAAATTAACCCTTTATTATTTAAAAATTTTACTTAAGTTTACTATATATTTAGAAACATAGATATAGTTATTTTAAGTTACCCTCTAATACCAAAGGTCATGTTAAAAAAAATTTTTTAAATATTTTGAAAATATAACTAATTGAGGACAAATAAAATTAAGTTACTTTTCTTTAAAAAAGAATTTCTCTTCCCCCCAAACTTAAATTTTTAAAAGATTTTAAATGAAGAACTGAAAAATTGAGGGTTAAAGAAAACATTTAATAGATAAAGAAAAGACATACCTGTTGAAGGTTCTAATTTGAAACTTAACTTTGAAATATTGCAGATGCTAATATGAAAAGCTACAAGACTTAAAACATTAAATAACACATAATATATTTAAAAATTTGCTGAGAAAGAGTTAACTACAAATACATCCTACAAAGTACTAAAAAACTAATAACTTCCAGTAATTTCACAAATCTAAAGTTCACAACACAACATACAACAAAAATAAAGTATCACAGTCCACAAAAAAAACAGTCTCAACAATAAAGTACAATTAAACATAAAAATAAACAAAAATCTAACTAAAACATCACCAATCATCGTCTTCTTCTTCTTCTTCTTCCACATCCAAATTCTGCTGCCGATATGGAATAAAAATAAGGTGAGTAGGAAACTAAACTGAGTGATCACCCTTCATGAATTTGACCATTGCATCATCATAAGTAATATCGTATTCAAATTTCTATCTTATCAAATCGTCAAAGTGAGCATTTCTGCCCTCTATATTTTTCATTCTATGATCCATTCTTGAAATATCTCCCTGTTGGATCATCATTTGCTCCATAAGTTCTTGGATAGTAGGGGTACTAGAAGTACTTGAAGTAGAAGGAATATCCCTGGTCTTACTTCCAGATCTCCATCCAACATGAGATTCATAAGACTTTATATTGGCAGACCCAATAGGTTTTAGAGGTTCAATCCTCTCCTCCTCTGGTATATAATCAATTCCTGCCTATTTACATAGTGTGAAGATCAGGGCAGGGTGGGCTAAACCTCCAGTAGTCTCTTCAAAAGCAATAGATTGAGTGTTCCTATAAATAATAGAACCTACATCTATTTTTTTCATCTGTTGTATATCAAAGTTCAAGATTGCTCTATCCCTTGTAACCTCACTATGATGATTTGTTGGTAGCATTCTTTCAGAAATAAAATAATGTCAGGCCTTAGATATTACATTTAACATAGAAAGAAGAAAGTTTACCTTAACTCCATTCTTCACCTTCCAGGTTCATCTTCCATCAGTAAGAAAAGAAATAACCTCATCCAAGGCCTCATTCGTAGTAGAAAAATACTTGTACTGGCAGCTATATATATCTTCCAACTGATAAAATTCATTAATCTTCCTTGGAGTAAACTCCACCAATTTAGCACGAACAAACACAAATTCTTTAGAAGTCTCCTTGAAATTAGCATATAACTCCATCACTACGCCAATAATTGCCTCGGCAGTAAAGTAGCAAAAATTCTCTCACTGCCGAGCATTGATTACTCTCTCGACTTCTCCTCCTGGAATTTTAAATCCTCGATCTGGAATCATTTTCTTAGTTGTACGTAAACTGTTGAAGCAAATGTTGGCCTTGTAATTGACAAACTTTTGATCATGAAAATCCACCTTTCTCTTTCCTTTGCTCATTCTAGGTGTCATGGTAAATCTATAAAAATTTGATAAAATCCAAATAAATTCCCAAAAATTCCTAAAGTCACAATGTGGAATATTTTAAACTTAAATATACTATGTAAGAGTTCCTCACCAAAGGATTTTCTCAAAATCTTCCAAAAAAAATCTCAAAATTTCGAATCTCGGCAATGTAAGATAAATCCTTGTTGAAAATAAAAAATTTTGAGTTCAAAGTGTAGCTCTTAGCTAGAGAAGATGAAATCCAAGCTTTATTTGCCTTAAAATCACCTCAAATCCGAGCAATAGCAAGCATTAGGTGCAAAAACCAGAGGTTGAAGGTGACTCAAGGGGTAAAAATGGCTTTTCACTGTGCAAATCGCGAATTTTAAGGGTGTTTGGGTCGGTTCAGGTTGAGGAGGCTGTCGGCGCACATCCGGCGCCAGCGGACAAAAATTCACTTATTTGATTTTTTAATTTTCAATTTTCTCTCAATTTACTCCAAAGTTTATTTAGGCTTTTTGAACAATAATTTTCATCTAAAAATAATTCACAAACAAATATTTTCACAAATAACACCAAACTAACTTTTATAAATGAAAATACACCTTTTACAAATACATTTTTCTAATCACATTTCCACATCTTCAAAACAAACTAAATTATAATTTAGCATCGAAATCAAGCCACAACACTAGAACGCTGATACGCCCAAAAAATGACTACTTTTTCATATATAATTTATGCTCAATTTTAATGATTTTAATAATATTACATTTTCAATGAAAGTATTTTGCATATTTTTTCGTTTCAGGGACAAGAAACAGAGTTTTTGAAAAAAATAAGCAAAAAACGGTGGAATTTTGAGCAAAAACGAGCAAGAAAGAAAATTTTATCCAGACATATTTCGATATGTCTTTCTATGCTTAATCTATTTTACACTTCTCACACATTTTTGAATGAAATTATACTTTAAAAAAATGTTATTTTTATGCTTATTTTGTAGGTCTATCTGTTAGGGATGTAACGTAACTGAAATGGGGCGAAACTGAGGTAAAACAGAGCCAAACGAAGCAAAATGATGGAGCTACGTAGGGTGGGTGCCGACGACGCCAGAACTGGCGCCGACAACGCCAGAATGCAGAAAGCGACGTGAAAATGGCTCCAACAACGCCAGATTGCAGAAAGCTAAAACTAGACATAGCCTAAAATGGCGCTGACAGCGCCTGTGACTGTTTGGACGAGTTGCTGGGCAACTTTTTAGTAGATTCAATGTATTTGGACACTTTTTGGAAGGTTGCTTGAGACATCTCTTGGGAAATTCGTCCCTACACTATAAGAGAGTGCTTTTATGTCAGAAAAAGTGGTGTGTGTGAGTGGAAAAGTGTGGAGAATGTTTAGAGATCTTAGAATAGAAGTAAAAATGTAGATTTCTACCTTTTTTAGGGATTGGTGAGAGGATTTTGAGAGAATTTGTAAGGGAATATTCTAGCATTGCATGAATCAGTGGGAGACTTTCTCGGAGAAATTTTCATCTTTCTTTCGAGGGGAAAAATCTAAGTATTGTGTTCTTCATTATGTTATGATTTTGTAAACACTATCTAGTGGATTTGTTTTGATTTAATAAAGCTTTTCATTGTGTTTTCTTTGTGCTTTGTGAGGTGTTTCTCTTACTCTTTCTTCTTTATCAAAAATAGCAGCTTGAGAAGATTATGCCATTATTTTCCTTTTACTTTTCTTTTGCAATGAATATGATTCATGCTTAGGATATTGGGATGCATGTTTGAAGAAGTTTTAATTATAAATGTGATATTTTTTACTTACACTTCATTTACATTATAAAAAGGGCCCGCTATAACATTAAAATTTGTTACAATTGCATTAAGACCCAAGAGGGCGACGTAATTCTCAACAAAGTGAAACTACATTCAAATTCCATGGATGGTGAAGTTCATGGGGGTTGAGTGCAAATAAATAGGAAAATATATATATTACTGGGCGAATAAATGAAGATTCTAGGGTGATAGACTAAAATCCTCAAATTGGACTTAGTGTTTAAGAACTAAAGCGAGTGTTAGCCTTCAGAGGAAGGGAAGTGGGAGCTCTGGAGTGAGAGTCAGTATCCTCCCAGCCTAACCACAGATTTAGGAACTCTAAACCAGAGATTAGCCAATGATTTTCTATAACACTGAATCAGAGTAGAGAATTAAAATTTCTTCTATTTGACACATATAATATTTAATGTATCTCATTCCTTTATATTACCCAATTCGCTACATAAGAAGAGTAGTTTTTAACATCTTAAAATTCTCCAAACCAATTCATTCATAAAGGGTTATCTTTAGAATTAATATTTACATTTTGGAATAGTTACTATTCTTACATTTAACATTCACATTTAGGAGTAGTTACTAGATAAAACACCATTTTAATCGACATTTCAAACTAAGGACTAATAGTAGTATACTGGAATTTGACTAAGGTCATCTTTCCTCGCTTCCTCGTGGGATCGATATTTGGGGCTTAATCAAAAAGTCTTATATTACTTGAAGTGATACATGCACTTGCGTAGAACCCATAGTGTATGAACTATTTGCTATATTTCATAATATTTCAATTTTATCTATTAGCTGCTAAATATAAATTTGGTCAAGTTTTTTGCCGTCTTTTGAAAACTAAATTACGTGTAATTACGGGTTGGGTCAAGTTTTTGGCACCATCTCAGGGGAATTGAATTGACATAAAACACGTAGAAAAACAACACACACTATGGGCGCATCAAGTTTTTGGCGCCGTTGTCGAGGAAGCTTTGGTAAGAACTTTAGGAGAATTTTAGTTGAACTAATTAAACTTAGACTTGGAAAATTGTAGTGTCGTAAAAACTATTTTTGTGTGTAAAGTTTTTTTTGTTTTAAAAAGTGTTGTGAAAAAACTGTTTGTGTCAAAAACAAGATGTTTGTGAAAATATTTTGTTGTGTTGAATATATCTTTTGTTATATTTGTTTAATTATTAATTTATTGTTTGTTGTGTTGCGTATGTGAAATAAAGGATCTGCAAGACTTGTGTCTTATGATCCTGGGTTAGAAAACAGAAAACAAAATCAAAAAACAAAAAGGACTTGAAAAACTAGAAATGAAAATGGAAAACATTCAAAATAATAACTTGGAAAATCACCATAAATCTTTGAGGGATTATTTAAATCCAACGATAGATGAAATTCACTCAAGTATACAAACCCATGTTGTAGAAGCTGACTCATTTGAAATAAATCCAGATATTATTCAACTGACGCAGAACAATTAGTTTGGGGGAACTCTTTCGGAGGATCCCTATTTACACTTATCAAGTTTTGTAGAAATTTGTGCTACATTTTGTTATAACGGCATGTCAGACGATACTGTTAGACTAAGGTTTTTTCCTTTCTTACCAAAGGATAAGGCTAAAATATGGTTATACTCTTTAGCACCTGGCTTTATTAAAAATTGGAAGGAGTTAACTCAAACGATAAAACATATGCGTTAGTTGAAGAAATGGCTACAAACAATTTTAAATAGCCCTCTACAAGGGTAAATCTTAAAAATATAGTCAGTGTTCATGATAAAGATGCAATTGCAATTCTTGCATCTCAGGTTGCTGTAATATCAAGGAAGTTGGACCAATTTGGAATGAACCTGCCTCAATTTACTCCAGTAAGTGAGGAAATTTTATTAGGGCATATAATTGATTATAAATTATCATATGAGACTTTAAATACCATCAACAACTTGTATTCTAACTTTTACAACCCAGGTTGAAAGAACCATCCTAATTTTAATTGGAATCACACTACTTGGGGTGGAAACCAAGAATGGGAAAATAATCATGCAAATCCTAATGAAAGTTGGAATAAATAGGGGAACATAAATTATAGACCTTCATATTCACTGCATTCTAACAATGATTGATAATTTGAGGATAAGAAGATGTCTATAGAAGATGTGATATTGCAAATGGTAAATCGGTTGCAAAGTCAAAATGCTGCGATTAGAAACATAGAGAATCAACTGTGAC
This sequence comes from Phalaenopsis hybrid cultivar, assembly GCA_002079205.1. Taxonomy (NCBI): domain Eukaryota; kingdom Viridiplantae; phylum Streptophyta; class Magnoliopsida; order Asparagales; family Orchidaceae; genus Phalaenopsis; species Phalaenopsis hybrid cultivar. The sequence continues at coordinate 912 of JXCR01119914.1, read as the reverse complement.
AAATTGCTAATTCACTTAGCAATATACCCCAAGGAACACTTCGTAGCAACATTGAGATCAACCCTAAAGAGAACATAATGAACAGGTAGAAGCTGTCCAATTAAGAAGTGGAAAAGAGATAGAGGATGTCGTTAGAAAAGAGAAAGAAATTGTGAGAGAAATAAATGAAACTAGAAGACCTGAAGAACATGTTTCTAAGCGTATGGAAAAATTAATATCTCCAACCAAAATCAATTTAGAAAGACTGCCACCTTCATTTCCTCAAAGGCTTAGACATCAAGAGTTGGATAAACAATTTTCAAAGTTCATGGAAGTACTTAAGAAGTTAACGATAAATATTCTTTTAGCTGAAGCTTTGGAACAGATGTCAAGTTATGCAAAGTTTATGAAGGAGATATTAAATAATAAAATAAAATTTGGGGATTAATAGACTGTTGCATTAAGTGAGGAGTGCAGTGCTATACTTCAGAAAAAACTTCCTCGGAAACTTAAAGATCCTTATAGCTTTACAATTTCTTATGCAATTGGAGAAAGATTATGTGGAAAAGCTTTATGTGATTTAGGAGTGAGTGTTAATGTGATGTCTCTATCTATATTTAGAAGGTTAGGTTTAGCTGATATTTTTCTCACTACTATAACCCTTCAGTTAGTTGATCGATCTAGCATTTATCCAAAAGGGGTTATAGAAGACGTGCTTGTTAAAGTGGATAAATTTATCTTTCCTATGGACTTTATTGTATGAGATATGGAGGGAGATAAAGAAAATCCCATTATTTTGGGGAGACCTTTCTTGTTACTGGAAGAAGACTATATGTATGTTCAGGAGAGGTGCAAAATGATGGACGTTACTAAAAATAGTAAACTTTTAATTCCATCTGTTGAAAAATCTCATGAACTTAAAATGAATATACC
>JXCR01119907.1:4019-17182 GCA_002079205.1 Phalaenopsis hybrid cultivar | reverse complement strand
TTCACCCGGATAGATAGTGAGTACATTTAGGCTTGGAAGAGGTTCAAGAAACTGCTTAAGAGAAACTGCTTAAGAGGTGCCCACATCATGTCTTATCTGATTGACTGATTATCCAAACCTTTAACAATGGATTTATAGGCTCCTTAAGGTCCATCATAGATGTTGCAACTGGGAGTCTTTAATGCCTTATGAGGAAGTCCACCAGTTGATAGAAGAGATGACCACCAATAATTTTCAATAGCTAGCTAAAAAAAGTAACACAAAAAATGGTAGTCAGTGTGCACAAATTTGATATCTTAGCTATCTTAGTCACTCAAGTAGTTGTCATTTATTGGAAGTTAGATGATTTTGGGGAAACCCTCAAGCCAACCCTATAGATAATGGGAATAACCCAAGAACTAACCCCTAAAAGCAATTATATCCACCAAGATTTCAAGCCAATGCTCAGCCCATACTAAAAAGATCACCCATTAAGGAGCTGACAGTACAATCAGAGTTTGTATCCATTAAGAACTATGAACATCAATCAGGATAGCTAAGAAATTCTTCAAATAATAGACCCCTAGGTACACTCTCATGTAATACCGAAGTAAAACCAAATGAAAAAAGGAACTGAACAAGTAAAAGATGTGAGGTTAATAAGTGAAAGGGAGTTAGAAGAGGCTGATAGGAAAGAAAACCCGACTTACACAGACCCTGCCATAGGAGGTAAACCTGAAACCACAACAAAAGATGCTGAAAGATCTATCTGTCCCATTAGTATTAACTCAGAAGGGAGGCTTCCGACATCTTTTCTCAAAGGCTGTAAAAGCAGAAAGTGGACCAAATGTTTTTTAGGTTCTTGGATGTATTCAACAACTTACCATAAAAATTTCATTTGCTGAGGCCCTAGAATGGAGCTTAGTTATACCGAGTTCATGAAGGATATTTTGACTAGGAAAAGAAAACTAGGAAATTTTGAGATTGTATTCCTGGCTGACGAGCGTAATGCTATTATGCAAATTACCCCAAAATATGGACCCAAGAAGCTTCACTATCCCATATGCAATGGCAGAGAAATTTATAGGAAGAGCTCTTTGTGACTTAGGAGCTAGCATCAATCTAATGCCACTGTCCATTTTCAAGAGACTGGAGCTAGGGAAAGTCCAGTCCCCTAATCTAACATTGTAGTTAGCCAATCAATCCCTAGCTCATCATATAGGAATCATTGAGGACGTGCTAGTGAAAGTAAACAAGTTTATATTCTCTGTCGACTTCATAGTACTAGACATGGAGAAAGACAAAAAGATACCCCTAATAGCTCATCAACCATTTTTAGCCACTGGTAGGGTAATGATTGATGTTCAGGATGAGAAATTAACCATGAGAGAAAATGACTAGGAGTTTAATTTTGATATTTTGAAGTCAATAAGATTTCTCCATGATTCAAGTGAAAATCATTGTAATAGGACTTATGTAGTGGACGGGGTAGTGTCTTGCCAATTTGTTGAGAAGTTGGAAGACGACCTGGTAAAATATTGTGAGACTAAGGATGAGAATGAGACGTCTTGGGAGGAATATGCTTTACTAATAGAGAGGAACTCTAGAGCCCTTAGGAGGAGGTTTGAGCTCTTAGACACCACAAATGCCAAGCCCCTACTATCATCCACAAAGGCAGCCCCTAGGCCGAAACTGAAAGTATTGCCAACTCACCTCATGTATATGTCTATCTAGAAGAGGTCTTCAACCTTACTTGTGATTTGTTTTGCAAATTGACCTAGTAGGAGGAGAATTTGATAAGGTACTTAAGACATTCGAAAAAGTCTTTGGGTGGACCATAACTAACATTAAAGGTATAAGCCCATCCCTGTTCATGCACTGAATTTTGATGGAGGGGCATAGACCCAATGTTGACCCCCAAAGGAGACTAAACCTAATAATGAAAGAGGCAGTAAATAAAGAAATTTTGAAGTCGCTTAATACTAACAAGATCTACCCCACCTCAAATAGTGCCTAAGTCTTCCCTATACACTTTGCGTCTAATAAAGGGGAAGTGATAGTGGTAGAGAATGAAAAGAATGAGTTGATAACCATTAGAAATATCACTGGATGAAGGATTTGCATTTACTATAAGAAGCTAAATTCAGTCACTAAAAAAGATCATTTTCTCCTGCAATTTCTAGACCAGATGTGGATAGACTAATTTGGCATCTTTTATAATGCTTCCTAGATGGCTAATCGGGATATCATCGAATCACAATAGCCCTTGAGGATCAGGATAAGACCTCTTTCACCGGCTCATATGCGATATTTTCCTTTAGGAGGATGTTGGACTATGTAATGCACAAGTCACTTTCAAGTGTTGCATGATGACCATCTTTTTTGACTTGATTGAGATAGGGAAAGAAATTTTCATAGATGATTTCTTTGTGTTTGGCACCTTATTCAACTCAAGCCTAAACCACCTTGCAAGAGCGTTGCAAAGGTGTGAGGAGACCAATATAGTGTTGAACTCGGAGAAGTGTTAGTTCATGATGATTGAAGGGATAATTCTGGGTAACAAGATTTTTAAGAGGGGGGTGGAGGTTGATTCAGTCAAGATTCAGGTGAAAGAAAAAGTTGCTCTTGCCCACTTCTGCAAAGGGTATTAGCAGTTTTTTAGGGCACTAGATTTTATCGTAGATACATTAAGGACTTTTCCAATATCACCAATCATTTGTCATTTCATTTTGATGAGACTTACCTAGCTACCTTTGAGATTTTAAGAGTCAAGCTAGTCACCACACCTAGGATTGTTGTACAAGACTGGACCACGCCATATAAGTTGATGTGTGATGTGAGTGAATATATCGTAGAAGTAGTGTTAGATCAGAGGAGAGACAAAGTTTTTCATGTAATCTACTATGTATTCATAGTGTATGTTTTCGATAAGTTTAGGACCAACCTGATAGGCACACGAGTCGCAGTGTACACCAATCATGTTGCAATCAAATACTTCATAGCTAAGAAGGACTCCAAGCCCCACTTGATCTGATGGGTCCTCTTACTACAAAAATTTGATATGGCGATTGTTGATTGGAAGGGCATAGAAAACCAGGTAGTTGATCACATATCCAGCCTCGAGCAGAAGAATTCTAATGAGTGTCTAATCAAAGTTTTTCTGATGAGCAACTCCTCACCATTTCTAAAGATAACACCACGGGGTATGTTGACATAGCAAACTTCCTTGTTGACGGGATCGTTCCTTATGGTCTGACCTACCACTACAGGAAGAAAATCTTTTCTGAGACCAGATTCTACACTATGATGATCCATATCTTTTTAGAAAATATAAAGACCAGATTCTTAGGAGATACATGCCATTGAAAGAGGTCAATGATATCGTTGGCCTTGTCATGATTAAAAATCTAGGGGGTATTTTGGAGGACTTAGAACTGCAGCTAAGGTATTACAATCCAAATTTTATTGGTTTACCCTTTCTGGGGATGTGAATAAATACATGAATGTCCGTTACATATGTTATCTGGCAGTCAATATTTCAAAGAGAAACAAAATGCCCCTAAATTTTACCGTGGAGATGGAAATTTTTATTGTTTATGGAATAGACTTTATTAAATCATTCATACCTTCTCTAAGAAACATCTATATTTCTATCCAAGTAGAATATGTCTCTAAGTGGATTGAAGTTGTAACACTGCATAATTGCGAGTAAGAAAATGTTTTGAAATACTTAAAACAAGTATATTTTCAGCCAATTTGAAGCACTCATTTTTGTAACAAAGAAATGAAGACATTAATTTCCGAATTTAAAATTGCACATAAGGTGTCTAAATTATAGAAAATAGTTAGGAAAATTATCCTGACTATTTCAAAATCATTGGGTCAGCTAAGGTGTCTAATAGTAATATCAAGAGGATCCTATAGAAAATAGTCAGGAAAATTGATCCCTTAGGCTTGATAAAGTATTGTGGGCTTATAGAACAACCTTTAAGACCCACATAGGTTTGTAACCCTATAGGCTAATTTTTAGAAGAGCTTGTCATCTGCTAGTAGAATTGGAACACAAGGCTTATTGGGCATTCAAGAAATTCAATTATAACTTGAAGGATGTGACAGAAAAGAGATTACTACAGTTGAACAAATTAGAAGAAATTAGACAAAATGCATAAGAGAACGCTAAGAACTATAAGAAGGTGAAAAACTAACATGATCAGAAGCTGATTAGAAAGGAATTTCAACCTGGATAGGAAGTTCTATCGTATAATTCATGATTAAAATTATTTCTTGATAAATTAAAGTAGAGGTGATCATGACAGTTCAATACAGTAAAAGTGTATCCATTCAAGGCTATTGATAATCTAGACTCGATGAAGTTCATTCCAGAGCAGGTTTTCTTTCAACCTGAAGATCGAGTGGCTAAGGTGATTGACGAGAGCAACTAGCAGCGTCTATGCTACTCCATTTTGCCCATTGTTTACGAGTTCTTTGCCAATGCAAAAAAGCCTGTGAATGACGGGTTCTTTGTGCGGGGGAAATGGGTCAACTACGACACCATCACAATCAACTCGTTAATGAAACTCTTCAAAGTGCCACAATGCGGGTATGAGAATTTCTTAGATCATAACTATGAAGAAATTATTAGTTTTTTCACCGAAGACCAAGCCCATTGACATCATTGAGAGGGGAAATATATTAATTTCTCTAGCTCTCTCATGAATAAAGAGTCTAACATTAATTCATTTATGCTTGGTTCATGCCCACCATGAATCTTATGGAGATCACCAAAGACCGAATCGCTCTGAACTTCTGTAATTCAGAGAGGCATCTCAATTAATATCAGCTCGATCCTAACTTTTTCCCTAGGTTGCATTATCAATGGTGGTATGATTGTGGGTTGGGTCTTCCACACATGGTTACCAATTAATGCGCATTTGCGAGTGTGACGGGAGATAAAGGAGAGGAGAAGTTGCACCTCTGAAGTCCATCACTTGGGAGATTATCTGATCCTATAAGCGGACTTTGACACGAGAGAGGGGTAAGAGTTTGAGAGAGAGAGGAGTGAATTCGTAGAGTCATGACAAGTTTCCATCGAGGACGACCAGAACTGTAAGCTAGTTATCAAAAAGATATATGAGGTGGTAGCTGACTTCATCATGCTGAGTTGAGAGGTACACGATCTACACAAGCGGTCACAACACTACGCTGAGCAACGTCAGAGACAATATGAGTACCAACACCAGCAAAATGCTTTTAAAGAGGATATGTACCAGAGACAAGTGTGGCTTGTTGGACTAAAACCTTTGGTGTACTCGACATCACAACCATTTGAAATGTTTGAATATGACAAAACAACGATGGATGAGTAGAGAGCTGAGATGAGGATTGATTTCTTGAAGACTTGATGGAATTACTTTGTTTATATTTATTGTGTGTTTTGATACTGTTGCGCATGTACATTTTGGATTTTTGTGATGATACTGATTTCACTACTATGTCAGTATTTCATTTGATTCCTGAGTACTTGTGCCTAAATGAGATGTTTTTCATACATGCTTTTCTGTACTTCTGCACACAGTTGATTGCACCTGCTTTCTTATTATCATTGCATGTATGTGATATTTCATGTCTTGTCCTACTGTTTCTGCTTTTCTTGATAATTTTTATGTGAGCAGGGTAGGATAGAAAACAAATTTGAGGGAGGGAATTTTACTCCTGTCTAGCCTGAAAATAATTTTATTACTATGCTCAGATTTAATATGATATTATGAAGAGATTTGCCAATTGACAGTGGAAAGTAAGAAGTTAAGTCAATGTGAAATCTAATATAGGAGTTGATGTGTTTAATAATTGGCTAATATTAGATATTAATCATTTTTATTCTAGCATAAAATTTTCATAATAATTGAAAAATTGTGCCTATAAATTAATTTATTAATCCAAGGAGGTTTAAGTCTGAAGTTTTTATTCAAACAATAGAACTAACCTGATTTCTACTTAATTTATACGATCATCAAGACTCATATTATGGGGTAATTAAATCTTTTAACTTATAGAATACTAGAAAATCAAAATTCTTCTAAAAAAATCATGTTTTACTGGACACAGTAATTCTCCCAGAATAATGAGAAGAAAAAAAATATAAAACAAAAGAAAAAGTGAGCAAAAAAGCATTCCAAATCAAAAGTTGAAGGGAAAAGAGCATGATGAAAAAGTCAAGGGAGAAAAAACCTGAGGTTAAGTATAGAAGTAATCCAACTTCTATTTTCTAGCCACCTCCCCAAATTAAATGATTTAATCTCTACTTTAATGAAATTATGGAATCTTATAAACCTAGGTGGAATAAGGGTATACTTATTGCTTGAACAAGATTTGAGTGCTTAGAAACATTTGAAACAATGAACAGGATTATAATCTCACTAGATAAACTGGATTGAGAAGAATTGTGTCAAGAGAGAAACATTTAAAGAAAGGTAAAAGATATTCTCAATTCTCGAAAATTCCCACTAAAGATGGAAACCACAAGACCTCAGTAAATTCTAACCACATACTATAAAAAAATTAAAGGAAATCCATAAAAACATTTGACCTGCCTGGAGTTGTTTGTTGAAGAGTTATTCAAAAAGATATCCTTTGTAGGATAGGTCAAAGTCAAGCTAGAAAAAATATTTGACTATGTTGGAGTGTTATTCAAGGATGCTAGCTTGCATGAAAGAGGCTAAATCAAATATCCCTAGGATAGAATGTACCTTCATTAAGAAGGAGAGACTATCCTATGTATCATGAATTAAATTTTAAAATTGATTTGTACTTATACTATTATTGCCTTTTGAGATCATGTCTTCATCCTAGTATAGGAAGTAGAAGGCTAGCTTAGGAATATATGTAGAGCTTGAAATATTTTCGCAAAATATTTTCTATTTGAAGGATAGATCAAGAAAAAATAGTTCTAAAAAATCATCCTGAATGACTAAAAAAATATTGAATGAAAGGACTTGATTGCAACTGCATTCAAAATGTTAACATTAATGGTGATTATAACCAAAGTTGCCTCCTATTTTAACTTATTTATCATAGAGCTGATGGTTGATAGAGAGAGATATTTCAAATTAAAACCATACCAAGTTGTTAAATGTTAAGGATTTAGCAGACTCTTGTACGAACAACGAAGCAGAATACGAAGCACCGATAACAAGGCATCTTTTCAAATAACAGTTAAAGTTGCTCCATAGCCTTTAACGACTTTTTTAGAGTTGACGGTCTCATGGAGGAAAAATAAAATAACCTACGTGCCTAAGATGTTAACAAAAAATACCATTTGAGGTTGTAGTAAGAGTTACTCATAGCCCAAAATTATTTTTCACATAATGTCAATATGTTGCAAGCCAGCCATATCAACAATGGTGAAAATTTATGGCTTAGATCAAAATGAATATTTAATACACACACAAATAGAATTAATTGAAGAAAATATTTTCACGTGGAAAACTCAAAAAGTTAAAATAATGGGCCAAGCCCAATCTAAGTAATACAAAATATAATTAAAATTATAGATTTTTATTCTTCTCTTTAACTTGAGAAGATATGAATATAGTGCTTATTTATCCTTTAGTTATTATAATATGGATTATTGGATGGCAATATCAATTAGAAGATAGGGATCAGACAATAATAGTTATATGTAAATAATTAAAGAAAAAAAGTCAAGAGATAATAATCAAACAATAATAATCATATGCCAACATTTACGCTACAACAATAGTATGTTGTGGCTGATGATTGTTGGAGATTGTTTGATTCAAACCCTCTTCATGATTTTAGGTTTAGCTTTCACCTTACTTTTTTCTTTCTCCATGTGAAAATTAACATTTTAACATAATTAGCATCAATCACAAGACACTCCATCACATGACCTATATTGATCCCGTTGACTATGTCATTTTATAATTTAATTACAATAATGACCTGGGATTAAAGGATCATGGGCTCATTGGATTCCTCTCATCAGAATGCTCAATTTGAATATAAGCATATAAAATTTAAATATTGTCTGAACATTCAATTAGTATTTTAAAATTTTTTATTTTTATTTTTAGTGCATGAATTAAGCTCATTTGGACTTATATTGAATCACTTATGGTATCATTGGGTTTGTATTGTTAAGATGTTTGGTTTGACACAATATTTATTAAAATGGGAGCTTAGATGATTTTGAATTTGACTCTTTAAGTTATGTCATTCAAAATGTATTAAAATTCATGTCTGATTAAATGAAAATTTTGTGATATATCAACATAATATATCAATTATATATTATATTGTTAAATTAAAAAGAGAAGCATAAAACTAAGTTAAGTGTTGCTAAGATTAGAATACTTAGATGAGTGTCTTGATATTTAGAGACAAAATGTGAAACGAATGTATCCATTAAAGGGTTGGTGTAGCTCCAGTGGCAGAAAAGTTAGAAAGAATCATTTTAAATGGTTGTCATATTAAATATTGACTATTTGATGATCTGGTTATGAAAGTAGATGCTTTAGATTTGACTTATGTTGGGTAAGGGTAGACCTAAAAAGACTTGGGCATGTTGTATAAAAAATAATCTTAATTATTAGAATTAAATGAAAATATGACACTCAATAGGATACAATAGAGAAAAAAGATTGATGTAGTCGATGCCATTTACTGGAACAAAGGCGTATTGTTGTTGTTCTTGTTGTTATGCACTTTATTATGAAGTCTTTCACTATATTACAACAAATGGTATTAGAGTTGTGTGAATTTGACCATCATTTTGTATTAGAATACTGCCCAACTTGATAATCATGTGGATTTCAATTAATCTAAGATTATATGACTCTCGACAAATTTGGGCATAACTAAAAATTGAATCAAATCAAGAAACTCCTCATTCTTATTGTGGATGACTAGCAATATGCAGTGACCATTTTTTCATCGCATACCATTTTCCCTTTCATACACCCACTATTTTGTCTTCATGATCAAAAATCATAGTTCTTATTGTTTCTATGGGACTCTCCACTTAGCGAAGCAACAATGGTGTTGTTTTTTTGAGTAAGAAAGCACCTACTCTATATTTTCATTTTTTTTATTGTATGGACATAAGTTTCATGACTAAGACATATATTTCCCCTTTATATTTATTGATGTGATAGTCCAACATGCATCAAATCTGAAAAGTTTAAAAAGGATGTTGTAAAGTTGTGATAGAGAAAGCTACATCTTAGAAAGTTACGGTGGGAATTATAAATAAATATATTTTTTTTCAAAAAATCAAATAATAACTTTCTTACAGCCACCGCACTTTAACAGATTAAATTAAGAAAAAACAGCTTCCTACCACAAAATTTCTAAAATGTAAAAAAAAAAAAAAATAGTTTCCCAAATGACACTATGTGGCAATATAAAATGCATGGCATGCATAAAGCTATCCAAAATAGACCCTTTTCAGTGCAAAATAATGTCGATTCCCATATGGAGCCCTTAAGAAGTAAAATGGATCTTCTAATTGATTGTGAAGAAGGAAAAACTATAATGACGTTAAAGAGTTTTATCAGGCAAATTATGATCATGAAATGTGTATATACCAAAATTGTCTGCATGAATCGTAATGCGAGCAGATGAATAAGGATTCAGCCTAATCAAAGCATTGAGTTCCAGAAGCTTGATCTGAATTGGTCATATGAAGAGCAACGGCCCGATCGAGTCAATCGACCTTTAGTGCATATGGATTCAGCCAACAGACTTCTTTACAGCTCCAACTAATGAGGCTTCCTAATAGAACAACTGATCGTGATTAGACGAATGACCTACCTCAACAGAAGCGAACATCACACAGCCGATTGCTTCGACCGGTTCGGTCGACCGAGCCAAAGCACGCCGATCCGCCAATCGTTGTCGTACCACATTCCAATTATATTGTAAATATGATATTAATTAACACATTAATTGTATTAATTACGATTTCCATAATTGTCCCCCTTTTCATAACTATGTAAGTAGACTCATATAAATAGAGAGCCTGACGGTGAATAAAAGGGCTTCTTCCTCTGACTCCCCTCTAAGGAATTCTATCTGCACCGCTCTCTCTCTCTATCTCTATCTCTCTCTCTCTCTCTTGTTCTCCTTCGCTCAGCTCTAACTCTAAAGACGTGTGTTCGCGAAAAAAAATTTGAGATTTAACACTCTAAGAGGTGGCGCAGTAAACGTGGACATGCCACAGATTAAAAGAGGAACAAGTTACAAGGGAGAATGCTCACAGAGAGACATGACATCCATGGAATTAAATAGAGATATGATAGTCGAGTCATACAAAAGGAGGTTCAGGCATTACAAGCGTAAATAATGGACTAGCTCGAGGTTCTCCGGTCGACCATGACTCAACAGAACATTCAATCGCCGCCCTTGGAGGGAAAGTCTCGGGAAACTCGCCCCCAGAGCACCCCTCGACAATCTGCCAGCACCCAACGATCAAGCAGGAGGTCGACCAACCAAAAGGTCGGGGTATTCCCAACTGGCAAACAACATGACATCTACACCAGTAGTCCAACATAGGGTTGATTGAGCGGGAGCGCTTGCTCGGCTAGCTGTAGGATCGGGGTATTCCCAACTGGCAAACAACACGACATCTACACCAGTAGTCCAACATAGGGTTGATTGAGCGGGAGCGCTTGCTCGGCTAGCTGTAGGCAATGCTTTCTCCCACAGAATACTGGAAACCTTACCCCCAACAAAGCTGAGAATTCCTCACTTCAATTCTTATAAAAGGAAGAGTAAGGCGGCCAACCATCTAGCTCCTTTCAGGTCATCGATCAGATTTCTGCAGATCGATGAAGCCATGAAGTGTTGGGGTTTTCTGACCATGCTGAAAGAGGTCGTACTCTGGTGGTTTAATAACCTGTCGGATGGAATCATCCCATACATTTTTGAGTTCCAAAAGATCTTCCTAGTGCATTTTGCTAGTGTGCAAAAGTCAAAGATGGATACAGAAACTCTAATCTAGATCAAGCAGAGAGAGAAAGAAATACAGCGGGCTTACATCATTCACTTCCAGAAAGAAATAGTGGAGGTAAAAACTCTGTAGCCCCTCAGCACCAAAGTGCCCTGAAGCAGGCAATCTGCAACAAGTGATTTAAGCACAACCTAAACATACTCAAACCACGAACCTTCACAAAGGTCTTGGAGTTAGTTAACAATCACATTACCACAGAGGAAGATCTTATGACTCCTAGGAAACCAAACCAGAGTCGTCTGACTGTCGGTAGCAGAAAGAAATGACTGAGATGACGGGAAGAGGCTGAAGGACGATTAAGCCTCAAACGGTTGACCGATAATCCTCGCTCACATGATAATAGGGGAGGCAATCGAGGTGACAAGGGTCAGTGGTACCATCCTAATCGGCGGACAAGTCATTACTATGAGAGGCTGCACGTAAACCAAGAAATGTAAGGTTTGACCCTCGTGAATGTGTCAATGGTCGAGCTAGTCTAGACCATTCAAAATAAGTTCTACTTCAAGAAATCCCCTTAGATTAAAATTGCATCAAATTTTTAAAAATTGTACAAATATCGCACCTACCATCGAGGCCATGGGCACACAGAGGAGTGTCGTTATCTCAAAAACTTGGTGGAGGAACTAATCACGATCCAAAAGCTAAAAGAATTTGTCTTTGTTGGAGCACACACACAACGACAGGGGAAGGGCCCAGCAGAGGAGCCCACGAATGGGCATATTCAGGTGAACACAATTCAACTGGCTGGAATCATTCCAACTATCTTCGGTGGAGCTGAAGGGTTACCCGATAGTTTAGCTTAAAGAGACACAGATCAGGAGATGTATGTTTTGTCACCTCTTACACTTGTACTCACACTCTAATTACTTTTATAGGTGCAGATCCCCCCAAAAAGGGAAACCTGTATAATGAGACAATTGTCATTACAACTCTCACAAACAACTATCAGGTGGGTAGCATCTTAGTCGACATTGAAAGTTCAGTCAATATTTGTTCAAAATAGTGTTCAACAAAACAAAACTCAAAACTGACTAGTTGGTAAAACCTACCGATCCATTGTTTGGCTTCTCTGGCGAGAGAAAAGAAGCCTTGGGCATAGCCGCACTAACCTTGTCATGGGGGGAATGAGAAAAACAGTTCACCAACACAAAGAACTTTCTGGTGGTGGAATCCCCATCTTCGGCCAACCACTGCTAAATAGCTACCAATCAGTGGCATCGACCTACCACGTGGCTGTGAAATTTCCCAAAGACAAGGAGATAATCACGGTCTGAGGGAACCTAGAACAGTCAAGGAGCTATTACCTTTGGATAGTCACTAGTGTCCACCACAATTCGCTCAACATACAAACACAAAGGGAAGGGGGTCTCAAGACCAGTAAGTCTTTCCTCCAGTAGCCCACAATTAATGAGAATGAACCTGATTAGATTTTTCTAATAAGTAAAAGCTTTGATGCAAAAAACAAGGACCTATTGATCCAAACTCTCCACGCACATCAAGATGCCTTTGCTTGAACAACAGAGGAGATGACTGGAATTCTGATTAATGTCGCATTTTATCGGCTCAATATCAGCCCACTCACTCAGCCAATACAATAGAAACTCCAGTCAAATGCAAGAACTTGGTTGAACCGATAGCAGCAAAAGTTCAGAAATTAAGGGAGGAAGCCTACATCTGATAGGTGCAATGTGTATCGACTTCACTAGTCTAAATGTCGCCTGTCCAAAAGATATCAACCCCCTACCAAGGGTCGACACTCTGGTGGATGTCGCAGTTGACTACTCAGCTTCCTCAACTCATTCTCAAGCTAAAATCAAATAAAGATGCACCTAGCTGACGCAGACAAAACCACAATCATTACCACACAGGGAGTGTTTTATTTCAATGTAATGCATTTCAAAATGCTAGGACAACTTATTAACACCTAATGAATGTAATTTTTTCAATTCATAAAGAAAAAATGATGAGATACATGTGAATGATGTCTTAGTAAAGCATAAATTAACCGAATAAAATTTAAAAGATCTAAAAGAAACCTTCAAAACCCTTTAAGAAAATCAACATGAAGCTAAATTCTTCTAAATGTACCTTTAGGACATCAACCGATAAATTCCTTGGCTTTTTGTTGATGGCCAATGGGTTAAAAGCCAATCCA
>JXCR01119900.1:17659-35579 GCA_002079205.1 Phalaenopsis hybrid cultivar | reverse complement strand
TTGTACGAAGTATAAAAATTAATGATATCTAGCACCTGCATTAGTTAAACTAGATATGTACCAATGAGAATTTGAACCCATTTATTGACACTAGACAACACCTAGTGATTATGAACTAGATGTTCAATACGATCACATTAGTTACTCAATAAGTTATGCCCTTCCAATGGAAGACAATGACACAAAAGAAGAAATGGTTCATGATGTGCAATAAGCTAATATTGTCGGGAGTGTTTCTGATAATGAGCAAGCACCAAACACTGAAGTGCAACAATTCTATGATTTACTGAATGGTGCGCGAAAACCTTTGTGGGAGTGATGCACTATGCATATGGAGTTATTAGTTATGCTGAGAATTATGTGCATCAAATCATATTTTGATATTCTTTGAGAATGCTTCAATTAAGTAGCAATATTGTTAAAGAAGACGAACCCTGCAAAAAAATATTTTTGGTTGACTTGTACATAACTAAAAAATTAGCGTTGATGTTAAGATTACTAGCTGAGAAGATAGGTTATTATGTTAACGCTTGCATGATATATTATAAGGTCAATACAGTGGAGACGAAATGAATATTTTGTGGTGCTGATAGATTCAATCTGAGGGGATGAAAGAATAAAAATCAAAAATTAATTTCATACAAATGTTTATTCTACTGATCGCTCGTTCCCCGACTTCATAGATTGTTCGTTTCTATGCGCACAACTCATCACATAACATGAAAACACATCAGAATTGTTGATGCTAATTCTATAAATCATCTTTCATATAGTGAAGCCTGGAGACATTTTCACCGTAGTTATACTAACTATGGAGATGAACCACACAATGTTAGGCATGGTATAAATAAAGATGAGTTCACACCGTACAATCATGACACAACACCATACTCATGTTGAACAGTAATTATTACGCCATATAGCTGTCCACTTGATACGTGCATAAGCTGCTATTCTTATTTCTAACTTTGATCATACCAGGTCCACAAGGCCTAAAGAAAAAACTTGAAGTCTACTTACAGTCTCTGATTGATGAGCTTCAAATATTTTGGGATAAATGTGTGTTGACTTATGATATCACAATGAATTAGAAATTTAGTTGAAAACTGCTCTTATGTGGAAAATTAATGATTTCCCGACTTACGAAATGCTATCTGATTGGTGCACATCACAAAAATTGGCTTATCCTTACTGCATTGATATGTCCAAGACATTCACTTTGAAACATGAAAGAAAAATTTTAGGTTTCATTTTCATGAAAGGTTTTTAGCCTATGATCAGTCATTTGAAAGAAATAAAGATGAATTTTTCAGAAAAAGAGTTGAATGATCAAGTGCACCTTCGAGGATAACTATTAATTTATTACAAATGATTAATAAAGTATACATAATAACTAAAAGATCACATCTAGCTTCAAATCATCTTCCATATGAAGTGGAGTACTTTTTGGGATCTTCAATATCAGAGCACCAATCTGATTAGACGTAATATCGATGTTAGACATGCAATTTTTTTTTTTTTTTTGATAATATTTTCAATATTGAGATAGATATGAAGGTTTAAGAAAAGATAACGTCAAAGCAAGGTTGTATCTGAAGGAATATTACGAGGGGAAGGGGTTAGAACATCAAGAAACAAATGTATGTACAATAATTCAAAGCTACATAATGTCTCACATTGGATCAATGAAGAGCAAGCTCTGAGTGAATGCATTCCTTAAGTTTCCTATTTGATGTATATCAAACATGAGTTGTTATGTTGACCTAAGAATGAGGAAGATATTTGGCATAAAGAGTCATAACTGCCATATTTTTTGTAGTGCTTACTACCAATTACATTCAAAATGAGAACATTCTTCAAGGAGTTGTGTGCAGCGATTCAGAATGTTGATTCATTGAAAAATATTGATGTGAGGATTCCCCTATTATTTTGCAAGCTCGAGTGAATATTTCCTTCTTATTTCTTTAACTATATGAAGCATCAACCCATACATTTATGTTCTAAGGCTATGTTGTGGGGTCCAGCGCAGTATAGATGGATGCATCCCTTTGAGAGGTATGTCTTCTCGATGTTATACAATATCGACTTGAATTTTATTTCAGATTAATCTACTACCATATTTATTCAAAAATGTCTCTATATTACAGATTCTTAAATAAAATCAAAAGAACTGTTAATAATAAACACATCCAGAGGGTCTGTTGTCCAAAGCATACTTGTCATACCATATTTATTCAATTACTTTATATTCCTACTATTTCGAGCAAGGGTGACAAATACATCAAACTATTGGTGACATGTCTTTATAGTCAAAATTTTTTGTATTTTAGATATCCAAAGAACCATCAAGAAGGCATGACAGATGCTAACTCAATGATAAAGAACTTCAAGTAGCTACATTATATTTTATAGTGAACAACGGTGAAGTCTAACCATTTATAGAGTAAGATTTTTAGTAATAATAAATTTTCTCAGTTTTATTCAGATTGTTGTATTAATTAACCTGAATATATAATTAACAAATATGTGAGCATGTTATTTACCGATAATTTGAACATAAGAGATGATGCTCTAATAAGTAAGAAGGTCGAAGTAGAATTTTTGATATGATACGTATGTTGAATCATCTCTTAAATTCATTTCTATTTGTTATTGGAAAGGCGAAGCCTTAAAATAACATTTCATTTGGTCATTCCATGCTATCCCATGCCCAATCTAGGCCTCAAGTAGCATAGAATGGCCAAAAGTTCAAATTTTTTATTGTGCTGGCTGGAGGCTAGCGCCGGGGTGCCCAGGAAAGCACCAGGTTGGCGCGGGGGCCCCAACTACTCTGACTTTGGGCGCACGAGCGCCCATTCCTAGTGTGAGGTCACCATGCATATGTCAAGCATAGGTTCGTCGGTTTAAGGCGTGTGTGTGCTGGTTCAGATCCTCGTTTTGTGCCTTAAATGCACATCGTAGAGTCTTCATAGATGTCTTGAGTTATGAGAAGTTATATCTGAAAAAAATATAGTTCTATGACATTAAAATGAACATCCTATATCTGTGACATAAATCAATGCCCACATTACGGAATAAAATATGGGGAACTCTTTTTTCATGCTTGTGTAAAGTTTTCTTACATTTAATGAAATAAATATGTATTATTGTATTGAAAAATTTTAGAGCCTAATAGTGTTTATTGGGTATATAGTATTTCTAAACTAAATCTCATAATCATTAAATCTCTTGTATTTTGTTCACTCTATATCAAACTTAATTGAGTAGGTGTGGTGGTCATGCATGCATTTTATGTATATAATGTTGTCTGGCGGTATTGACAGAGTTGATGATTTATGTAGGGCTTAGTGTTACTAAACCTCAATTTGAGTATATCCAATATATCCAATAAGCTTTAGCACATATATCCAATAAGCTTTAGCAAGCAATAGAGAAATGTGCATGTTTCAATCTTTTTGAAATAATACATAAAGACATTTATTATATTAATTATTAAAGATTAGGTTTTTTAAATTATCGATAAAGACTAGAAAATGTAAATATTCTCCATTGAGAAGGAATTTTCAATTGAACTTAAGATTGTGGATTTTAGTGAAGAGGCACCAATCAAAGGAATGCTTAACCTAATTAAAAATTCAATTTAATTACCTTGCTTTTGAGCTATAATAAGTTCATGTGTTCTATACAAGTAGTGAATAGAAATTTAAACCTTTTTATCTTATTGGATGAATCTATGAATATTCTTGTAGTGACTATACTTAACCTATCTTATATTACCAATACATATACTTGTGCCTACCAAATCGACAATAAATTTGGTAGAGGTCACTATCCCAATAGTTTTTAACCTATGTTATTTTTTATTTTCCCCGCATTAATATAATAAGCACTAAAACTAGGGTCTCAACAAAATGTGCACTCTTACTTGACAAACTCATATCACCCGATCCTCCTAACATCACTTCGCCAATCCACCCAAAGGCATCTACACCATTCCAAACATCTAATAGGACCGTTATAAGCCCAAATTAACTATAACTTAAACCAATTGAAGGTTCAAGCATGACACCCATCCTTAGATAGTTCTTGTTTCGTACATTATATGAATGCATTCTCTTATCGCATGGAATAGTATTATTCATAACATATAACATACTATGACAATATTGTTTAAATTGTGCTATGCCTCATAATAACATTTTATTTTAAAACTCTCATATATAAATCCCTGTTTTATATAAATAGCTCAAGCACAATTCAATTTAAAAATGTGATTGGAGTCTTCGTGCAACTTTAAGAACATAATCCTTATTTCTTTATTATACAGATGCACATCTGTGTGTGGTGACATAAATTCTATAATTGATATGAGATGTTCAAGTGAACTTTATACTCATGAATAGTTCTTGTTTGATTTGACATATCGACAAGTTAACCAAATACATCATGCTTAGATTCTTTTCCTTATTAAATTGAGTGAAACAATGCATAAGCGCACTCACATTTGTCTAATTTAAAATTTGAAATAAGATGATGATGAAATTTCAAGAAGAAAGAAGTTATATTATCGTATGCAGTAAAAGAATAATCAATAGTTCAACATAATGACCTCACCAATTAATGGTCTCAAACGAAGTCCAACTAATAATCCTTTT
The DNA here is from genome assembly GCA_002079205.1 of Phalaenopsis hybrid cultivar. Lineage (NCBI taxonomy): Eukaryota > Viridiplantae > Streptophyta > Magnoliopsida > Asparagales > Orchidaceae > Phalaenopsis > Phalaenopsis hybrid cultivar. Next base: position 30,924 of record JXCR01119900.1, on the reverse strand, counting down.
TATCATTTTCTTACAAAAATTTTAAAAAAAAAAAATACTTAGTCGTATTGTATAATTAAATAACTTTCAAGTAATGGTTTATCGAATTACAGAGAAATTTAATTGTAACTTATGAAGAGCCCAACCCCTGTGCAGTTCAAAGAATCATCATGAGTAAAGAAATCTGTGAGTAGCCCGCAGCTCACACAACCAGATCATTCTTCTTTGTCAGTGGAAGTTCCTTCTTCGGAATTGAAAGGTCAAAAATAGAATCCATTAGTAATAATCATGTAAAAACTCACATAAATCACATGCTTAATATATAATAAATCGTGATTCCAAATAAACAAAATAATTTCACATTATGCAATTTATTTATTTGAAACAAACTCAAAAGCAAAATGCTAAACATCATATAGTAATTGCTTAAAATGATTTGATGCTTCCTAAAAAAAAAACAAGGCTGATGATAAAATTTATTCACAAACATATTTTTTTTAAAAAAATGTCCACTAAAAAAAAAGAAGCATTTAATAGTGAAACCTAACAAATAACATAAAGTTTTTATAATAATAAAAATTCATTTGAACATGTGGCTCAAATTAAACAATTTCCCAAACTCCTACTTATCATATCAAACACTTTTTGACTTTTAATGTTCCCTAAGCTTATTAACAAACTCTTTGAGACAAATTTTTCACAATTTTATTTTATAAGAAGTTGCCCCAACTATAATTTTTAATGGCAAGGCTAAGGATCTGTTTGGGGCAGTTTGTGCGCTTCAGGATAAGCAGTTTGGAGCAGCTTATGCGTTTCAGGATAAGCTGCTTATCCTGAAACGCGGCCCGCTGGCCGACCGCAGAGATCGACCCGCGGCTTGCGTTTAGTATAAAAACCCAAATGCAATTTCGAATAAGCTGGCGAAACGCGCGAACTAAATGGTACGGCAGCGTTTTCGCACTTATAAGCTGCCCAAAGGGATCCTAATATTTTCCAATTAAAAAAAAGGTATATATATCACAAAACCTAACAACACATAACAAACTTTAAATCTTAATTTGGGAAATGTTAATTAAAGAGAGGAATGAATGGATGAATGGATGAATGATGCAGTTACCATCGTCAATGAAACCCTTCTTTTGATGTTCCATTACTTGAAGAATGAACTTGAATGTCTCGATCTCGCAGGGAAGAGTGAGCGCACCCATTTGGTCAAATCCGAACTCATCTGCCGCCTTCTCCAGCAACAATCTGAACACTGGCTGGCCGAGATAAGTCATCGGGATCACGAATCTCCGCTTCTCCTGCCCGACATACACCGGCATATATCCTTCCGGAACGTCCGGCGGTGCCTCCGGGCTGTTGCAGCTGTCCTCATCGGAGTCGCGGTTCCGATCAACCACCGCCTTCAGCCGCTTGTTCACCGCTGGGGGAATTCCGCCGGCGGAGGATGTAGGATTTGGGTTATTGCCGACAGTATTATTATGCCATTTCTTAAGTACTTGCTTCAGCCTCACTATTTGCTTAATTCCGGTTTCTCTTCGGCTATCGGCGCTCATTGTAAGGGTGGTTGTCACGGATTAATATCTACAAGCACATAATGGAATCTAAATTCAGTTAAACAGGACTTGAATTTGCATATTTATGCAAATGAATTAAATGTACACATATTGTTTTAAAATTTTATGAGGTTTGTTTTTTAGCAGCAAATGAAATTGAGTGGAAAAATTATTTCATATGACCGAATGCAGACATCCTAAACAGAAATGAATGCGGTGTCTGATCTGAACCGCACGTCGAACCCATTTTTTTAATATTCTTTTGAAAAAAATATTGATGGAATGTGATCAGCGGTGCAGATCAGACACCCGTATTGAATAATTTTTCATTATGTGGAGGAAGATTTCAGTCATTATGATCCATGTATGTTTTTGTGAAGCTTAATAATAATACTATTATTTGGCACATAATATCTAACTTTTGAACTATTGTGTTCTTGAGATTGACATGAATATAATTTTTTTTATGTAAAGCTTGAAATTTGATGCAGGTAGGGTTGTCAAAAAAGCTCGTTGTTCGTGAATAGTTCGTGTTCGATTCGTCAAGGAGTTTATGTTCGATTCGTTTGATAAGTAAACGAGACGAACGTGAACAAAGTTTTTTCGTTCGGTTACTTAAACGAACTAAACAAGAACAGTGATGCGTTCGTTCGTGTTCGAATCGTTATTGTTTGAAATAGTAAATAATAAATAATTATATATAAAAAATTTATGATATTTTAAAACATTAAATTTTATAAATTATAATATACAATAAAATAATAATAANCAAAGCTTGAGTAGGCATAACCGCCGAGCTCACTGTCGGCGGCCTCGAGGGCGCCGTCGGAGGCCTCGAGGGCACCGTCGGCGGCCTTCTGAAGAATTTTGTCATGTAGCCTCGGAAAAAACTCGCCGTCAGTGGGGTCGAGGGCGCCGTCGGCGGCCTAGTTCAAATTTCCACATTTTGGTCCTTTTCGCTCGAAATTCGCTCCTTTTTGCATCTTTTTTGCTCCAATAGCCCTAATCATCATTCCTGCAACAAAACATCAAAAATACCTTTCTTTAAAGTGCAATATCATTAAAAACAGCATAAAATAGGTATGAAAATCTACATCATTCCTGCAACAAAACATCAAAAATACCTTTCTTTAAAGTGCAATATCATTAAAAATAATATAAAATATGTATGAAAATCTCCATCATTTATGCAACAAAACATCAAAAATATCTTTCTTTAAAGTGCAATATCATCAAAAACAATATAAAAGAGGTATGAAAATCTCAACATATTTTCCTTGGGTCAATGTCTACTTATAGTCTCTGATTGATGAGCTTCAAATATTTTGTGATAAATGGTGTTGACTTTTAGTTGAAAGCCGCTCTTATGTGAAGAATTAATGATTTCTCGACTTACGAGATGCTATCTAATTGGTGCACATCATAAAAATTAGCTTATCCTTACTGCATGGATATGTCCAAGACAGTCACTTTGAAACATGAAAGAAAAATTTTAGGTTTCATTGTCATGAAAGGTTTTTAGCCTATGATCACTCATTTGAAAGAAATAAAGATGAATTTTTCAGAAAAATAGCTGAATGATCAGGTGCACCCTCGAGGATAATTATTAATTTATTACAAATGATTAATGAAGTATCAATAATAACTAAATGATCACAACTAGCTTCAAATCATCTTCCATATTTTGGTGTAACACAAAATTGGATGTAGTGGAGTACTTTTTGGGATCTTCAATATCAGAGCACCAATCTGATTAGACATAATATCGATGTTATGCATGCAATTTTTTTTTTGATAATATTTTCAATATTGAGATGGATATGAAGGGTTGAGAAAAGATAATGTCAAAGCAAGGTTGTATCTGAAGGAATATTACAAGGGGAAGGAGTTAGAACATCAAGAAACAAATGTAGGTACAATAATTCAAAGCTACATAATGTCTCACATTGAATCAATGAAGAGCAAGCTCTGAGTGAATGCATTCCCTAAGTTTCCTATTTGATGTATATCAAACATGAGCTGCTATGTTGACCTAAGAATGAGGAAGATATTTGGCATAAAGAGTCATAACCGCCATATTTTTTGTAGTGCTTACTACCAATTACATTCAATGCTTTGAAAAATCTGGTACTTGATCAATTGATTGAAATGAGAACATTCTTCAAGGAGTTGTGTGCAACGATTCAGAATGGTGATTCATTGAAAAATATTGATGTGAGTATTCCCCTATTATTTTGCAAGCTTGAGTGAATATTTCCTTCTTATTTCTTTTACTCTATGAAACATCAACCCATACATTTATGTTCTGAGGCTATATTGTTGGGTCTAGTGCAGTATAGATGGATGCATCCCTTTGAGAGATATGTCTTATTGATATATACAATAACGACTTGCATGTTATTTAAAACTAATCTATTACCATATTTATTCAAAAATTTCTCTATAATACAGATTCTTAAATAAAATCAAATGAACTGTTAATAATGAAAGCATCCAGAGGGTCTGACTTCCGAAGCATACTTGTCGTAGGAGATAGTTACTTTATATTCCTGTTATTTTGAGCAAGGGTGAAAAATACATAAACAGTTGGTGACATGCCTTTATGATCAGAACTTTTTGTATTTTAGATATCTAAAGAACCATCATGAAGGCATGACAGATGCTAACTCAATGATAAAGAACTTGAAGTAGCTACATTATATTTTCTAGTGAACAATGATGAAGCCTAACCAATTGAAGAGTAAGATTTTTAGTAATCATAAATTTTCTCAGTTTTATTCAGATTGTTATATTAATTAACCTGAACATATAATTAACAAATATGTGTGCATGTTATTTACTGACAATTTAAACATGAGAGATGATTCTCTAATAAGTAAGAAGGTCGAAGTAGAATTTTTGATATGATCGAAATTATACGTACGTTGAATCATCTCTTAAATTCATTGTTATTTGTTATTGGAAAGGCGAAGACTTGAAATAACATTTCATTTGGTCATTCCATGCTATCCCATGCCCAATCTAGGCCTCAAGTAACATAGAATGGCCAAAAGTCAAAAAAATTTATTATGCTGGCTGGAGGCTAGCACGGGGGTGCCCAGGAAAGCACTAGGTTGGCGTGGGGCCACCAACTACTTTGACTTTGGGCGCACAGATGCCCATTCCTAGCGTGAGGTCACCATGCATATGCCAAGCATAGGTATGTCGATTTAGGGCGTGAGTGTGCTGGTTCAGATCCTCGCTTTGTGCCTTAAATGCACATCATAGAGTCTTCATAGATGTCTTGAGTTTTGAGAAGCTATATCTGAAAAAAATATAGTTCTATGACATTAAAATGAACATCCTATTTCTGTGACATAAAAAAATTGATGCCCACATTGCGGAATAAAATTTGGGGAGCTCTTTTTTTATGCTTGTGTAAAGTTTTCTTACATTTAATGAAACAAATATGTATTATTGTATTGGAAAATTTTAGATCCTAATAGTGTTTATTGGGTATATAGTATTTCTAAACTAAATCTCATAAGCATTAAATCTCTTGTATTTTGTTCACTCTATATCAAACTTAATTGAGTAGGTGTAGTGGTCGTGCATGCATTTTATGTATTTAATGTTGTCTTGTGATATTGATGGAGTTGATGATTTATGTAGGGCTTAGTGTTACTAAACCTCAATTTGAGTAGACATATATCCAATAAGCTTTAGCAAGCAATAGAGAAATGTGCATGTTTCAATCATTTTGAAATAATACATAAAGACATTTATTATATTAATTATTAAAGATTAGCTTTTTTAAATTATCGATAAAGACTAGAAAATGTAACTGCTCTCGATTGAGAAGGAATTTTCAATTGAACTTAAGATTGTGGATTTTAGTGAAGAGGCACCAATCGAAGGAATGTTTAACCTAATTAAAAATTCAATTTAATTACCTTGCTTTGAGCTATAATAAGTTCATGTGTTGGATAAAGTAGTGAGTAGAAATTGAAACCCTTTTTATCTCAGTGGATGAATCTATGAATATTCTTGTAGTGACGATACTTAACCTATCTTATATTACCAATACGTATACTTGTGTCTACCTAATCGACAATAAATTTGGTAGAGGTCATTATTCCGATAGTTTTTAACCAATGTTATTTTTTATTTTCCCCGCATTAAAATAATAAGCACTAAACCTAGGGTATTAACAAAATTTGCACTCTTTCTTGACAAACTCATATCACTTGATCCTCCTAACATCACTTCGCCAATCCACCCAAAGGCATCTACACCATTCCAAACATCTAATAGGACCTGCCCAAATTAGCTATAACTTAAACCAATTGAAGGTTCAAATTACGAAGGGTTGTCTTGGTGTTTTTGGTGTACAGTCTATACTCCTCCAAAGAGGGCAACTACAAACATCCTCAATGATTTTTTGAAGACAATTTAGAATCTCTAAGCTCTTATAACTTCAAGCATGATACCCATCCTTAGATAGTTCTTGCTTTGTACATTATATGAATGCATTCTCTTACAGCATGGAATAGTATTATTCAAAACATATAACATACTATGAAAATATCATTTAAATTGTGTTATGCCTCATAATAACATTTTCTTTTTAAAAATCTCATATATAAATCCTTGTTTTATATAAACTATTCAAGCACAATTCAATTTAAAAATTTGTTTCGAATCTTTGTGCAACTTTAAGAACATAATCCTTATTTCTTTATTATACATTTATGTGTGGTGACATGAATTATGTAATTGATATGAGATGTTCAAGTGAACTTTATACTCATGAATAGTTCTTGTTTGATTTGACATATCCACAAGCTAAACAAATACATCATGCTTAGATTCTTTTCTTTATTAAATTGAGTGAAACAATCCTTAAGCGCACTCACATTTGACTAATCTAAATTTTGAAATAAGATGATGAATGCAATTTCAAGAAAAAAGAAGTTATATTATCGAATGCAATACAAAGAATAATCAATAGTTCAACATAATGACCTCACCAATTAATGGTCTCAAACAAAGTCCAACTAATAATCCTTTTTATCATTTCCTTACAAAAATTTTAAAAAAAAGAAAAAAAAAACTAGTAGTATTGTATAATTAAATAACTTCCAAGTAATGGTTTATCGAATTACAGAGAAATTTAACTGTAACTTATGAAGAGCCCAACCCCTGTGCAGTTCAAAGAATAATCATGAGTAAAGAAATCTGTGAGTAGCCCACAGCTCACACAACCAGATCATTCTTCTTTGTCAGTGGAAGTTCCTTCTTCAGAATTGAAAGGTCAAAAAGAGAATCCATTAATAATAAATATGTAAAAACTTACATAAATCACATGCTTAATATATAATAAATCGTGATTCCAAATAAACAAAATAATTTCGCATTATGAAATTCATTTATTTGAAACAAACTCAAAAGCAAAATGCTAAACATCATTTAGTAATTGCTTAAATTGTTTTGATGCTTCCTAAAAAAAAACAGGGCTGAAATTAAACATTTTCCCAAACTCCTATTTATCATGTCAAACACTTTTTGGCTTTTAATGTTCCCTAAGCTTGTTAACAAACTCTTTGAGACAATTTTTTCACAATTTTATTTTATAAGAACTTGCCCCAACTATATTAAACTTTAATTTTTAATGCAAGACTAAGATTTTCCAATTAAAAAAAAGGTATATATATTACAAAACATAACAACACAGAACAGACTTTAAATCTGAATTTGGGAAATGTTGATTAAAGAGAGGAATGAATGAATGACTGATGCAGTTACCATCGTCAATGAAACCCTTCTTNTCCTACTTATCATATCAAACACTTTTTGACTTTTAATGTTCCCTAAGCTTATTAACAAACTCTTTGAGACAATTATTTCACAATTTTATTTTATAAGAAGTTGCCCCAACTATACTAAACTTTATATTTTAATGGCAAGTCTAATATTTTCCATTTAAAAAAAAGGTATATACATCACAAAACCTAACAACACAGAACAGACTTTAAATCTGAATTTGGGAAATGTTAATTAAAGAGAAGAATGAATGAATGAATGAATGAATGATGCAGTTACCATCGTCAATGAAACCCTTCTGTTGATGTTCCATTACTTGAAGAATGAACTTGAATGTCTCGATCTCGCAGGGAAGAGTGAGCGCACCCATTTGGTCAAATCCGAACTCATCTNTTATATAATATAAATTACATAATTAATATACTATATTATTTATATATATTAATATTAGGGATGTCAAACTGAATCGTCGTTCGCGAACAGCTCATGTTCGGTTCATGTTCGGCTCGTTCGTTAAGAAACAAACACAAACAGTGATTTCACGAACAATTTCAAACACGAGCTTATTTCAAACGAACTAAATTTTAAACGAGCCGAACACGAACACAAGCTCTGTTCGTTCGTGTTCGGTTCGTTTGCACCCCTAGATGCAGACATACTTTCTCTCAAATATTTGTTTAAATTTTTTAAGGCGGTGTTTGGTAGCATAAATTTAATAAGATTTAATCATAAATTTAACATAACTCCAATCAAACAAAAAACAATGAAAATAAATTAAACGCTCCCTCAAATCAAAATTGTTTGCATTCTGTTTTGTCTTCTCGTGTTCCGTCTCTTTTAAGACATAAATTTTGTTTTAATAAATTTAATTATGGGTCGGATTTGTCGCATAGATTATCAAATTTATTGGATTTGATATATCTTAAATAGAGTAAATTCGGATTAACAACACCTTACTATGAGATAACCATAATGAACAAAATTATATCGCGTGCCTTTAATTCTAAGAGCATTCCATACTTTTGGACCAAATACAGTGAAGTTAGAATTAAATACTGGTAATTATATAATAAACACCGTAATTAGTCTCATTATTTTATCCAGATAATTATAATAGGCTACCAATTTTATGAATTGTAATGCATTTTATCAAAAAAAAATTACGGTTAGTCACAGCAGCCATAAGTAGAGCACCAGATTGTCAAAATAAAAGGACAAATTTAAAATAGAACGCTCACCATAATTAATGGCAGAGAAATTAGCAGAATGATTTTACCTTAGTTAAAATCGAGCTGACATCGTCGCCTGGGGTGAAGAATAGCTGACACCGGAACCAAAAACATTGAATGACAAAGCCGGAAAAGAAAAGAAGGCGAATGGGGCAGTGAGAAATTATTTGAAGTACACAAATTATTTTTTCGTCTCTAATCTAAGTTTTCTGAATAGATGTTTCATGGCCTGCTCTCTCGCCTGCAACTCAATAGATTATGTGGTAGCAAGCAGCGGACCACCGCACTTTGCGGCTCATGTATTTAGACCAACAAATGAGCTGTATGTTTATTTTCTCATTTAATTCGCTGCTTAATTTTGATTCGATTCAGTTGTTGTTGTTGATATAAAAAGGCGAACTTTTTTAATCCTTTTTTTTTCTTTTTTGGGAAAAATGATGGCTACAAGACAACAAAATACAATTTCAAAACAAATAAAAATAAGAAAATACCAAAACAAACTTAACAAAAAAAGCTAAAAGAGGAAAGATGATAAAAATAGAGATGTCCGGACAAACTAAAACAACCCAAAAACCACTCTAGAATTGTAGAACCTTGAGAAAGAGGTGAAAGATCTCTATTAATAGAACAATAGCAACCAGAGCTCCATAAGTTCCAAGTGAAAGATATATGACATTAGTAGGCTGATGCACAATAAATCACTCCAGAAGTTCCAAGTGAGAGATGCACAGCTGCAAAGAGATGCAAAACAATATGAATATAGCAGTAGCAAGAACTCTAGAAGCTCCAAGAGAGAAATTCATTTGAAACAAATAGCAGCAACCAGAGCTCTAAAAAGTTCAAATGCCAAAGAAAATCACAAATAACTGCACAAACAAACAAACCAAAACAACAACGACAGAAAAAAGACTCTAAAGATATCTAAAAGAGAAAAGTCCAATCACAGCTAACAATTAAAAACCCCCAAAAGTCCAGGTGAGGAAAAAAGAACACTAAAAACTACACATCCAAACTTCTAGAAAGTCTAAAAGAAAAAAACTATATATTATAAACAACAAAACAAATCCAAACAAAAAACATCATAAGATGAATAAGATTAAAAAAAACAACACTAACAAAGAAAGCAATGTTGATAACAGTAAAGAAAACAAACGACTGCCATTATAACAAAAAACAACTTCAATCTAAAAGAGCAACAAACTAAACTAGAAAGGGAAAATAAAAGCTTAGAAATAACCTATAAAGAATAAAGAAACGAAAGCTTAGAAATTACCTTCACATAAATCTTTAAAGTTTATTCATGTATTAATGATTAATAGTTATTCAAAATTACGGTTCAATTTTAAAATATGATTGTCGAACATAATTGCTCAACCCAACTGTAAATATTTTGAAAAACCAAATGTAAATATGTTCACCATAAAAAAAGGTCTAATTATACAGCCGTGATGTGCGGCTGTGATCGGAGAGCGCACGCCAAACTGCGTGCGCTGTCCACATCCAATAATCACTCTAAAAAAAGAAAAGCAAACTATAAGAAAATTATGTAAAAACAAGAAAATTGAAAACAAGAATTCCAGGTAACAGAATACAAAAAAGCATAAGACATAAAAAACTACAATAAACTAGAAAAGCAAAAGAGAGAAAAAAAAATAAAAAACTAAACATAACAGAACCAAGCAACCAAACAAACTTACAGCAGGAAACATAACACCAGCAGCAAAAAAAAGGAACAACACAATGATCAGCATAGATTAAAAAAAAAGAGAGTAATAGAAAAATATAACAATCAAACAACCAAAAATTAATATAAGAAAACATCCCCAAATAAAAGGAGCAACAACTAAACTAAAAGAAAGGCAAAGAAAAAGTTTAGACTACACCAACAAATAATAAAGAAAGGGGGATGGATGAAATAAAGGGTTCATACTTCATGTTCCAAAAGAATAATGTATCTAAATATATACAAAATAACGATTAAGGTTTAAGCAAGGTTGACAATCATGATAGCATATAAACCAAATATTAACCAAAAACCTCATGTAGTATCTAAACTGATAGAAGATCATGTAAATCTAAATCAGCCAAGACCCGAGAATAGTATCTAAAAAAGAGCAAAAAATAAGAAAGAAATCAAGTAACATTTAAGTTTGGGAGATTTTGATACACCGAAATAATATATTGTTTTAAGCACATATTTTATGCCTATTTTTGGTGATATTATACTTTAAAGAAGGGTATTTTCATATTTTTATTGTATGTATATCAATTTTAGGCATTTGNTTGGGAGATTTTGATACACCGAAATAATATATTGTTTTAAGCACATATTTTATGCCTATTTTTGGTGATATTGTACTTTAAAGAAGGGTATTTTCATATTTTTATTGTATGTATATCAATTTTAGGCATTTCGAGCAAAAATGACAAAAATGACAAAATTTGGAACCAAAACAATAAATTTTGGGATTCTCGTGCATGATGCATAGTTTGACAAAGAAATGGTGCATGATGCACCATATCGGTGCATGATGCACCAGACACAATTTTTTTGCAAATTAAGGCGGTTCGAGACAAATTTTGGGCAAGTTTTCAATGGGAAACTTGTTCTACACACCTATTGGAGTAATTCAGTGCATCTAGACACTTTGGAAGGTTCTTTTATGAAGGGATATGTCTCTTGAATTAAATGACATCTTTTGAATTCAAAAGAGTTGACTTTTGGAGAAAATTTTTGGAATTCTTTTCAAAGAAGGCAGCCCAAAAATAGAAGAGAAAACTTTAAGGAGGGAACTTTTGGAGGGACGAGAAAGGGAGAGAGAAAGAAAGTTGGCGTGAGAGGCAAGAGAGAGGAGAGGGAATGTGAGAGATTTCTTCTTCATTGTACTTCTAAGAGAGAATTGAGTGGGATTGTAAAGAGAGAAAAACTTGAAGAGAACTTCTATAGATTTTCTTGGGAGGGATTGTAAGATAAGTTGTGTCTTTTATTTCTTTTGTTTTGTAAACTTATTTTTATATGTGAAATTTGAATTTTGTCGTATCCTTCTCATGAATTTTGAGTAGTCTTTTTTATCATTCTCCATACTTTGAGATATAGTTTTGTGAAGAATTGTTTTTATTTTCTACGGTTTTAAATGTTAATATTTTGTGATGATTTGAACTTTGATCTACATTTACTTTTCGATCTAACCATTTGAAATATTAAAACTTGTTGAGAAACAAATGTTCTGAAAAAGGATATGATTTCTACAACATAGGGAGAGTCTCATTTGATTTCATGGGAGAGTATTTCATCCATGGGATTGGGTGCAAATAAATAGGGAAATATACTTTGTTGGATGCAGAATTGGAGATTTTAAGGTGCCAGATTAAAATCTCAAATTTTGTCCAGTTGATTGGAACTTATGCGAGATTGTTAGCCCTCAAGTGAGAGAGTAGTGGGAGCTTTGGAGTGGCAGCCGATATCCTCCAAGCCTGTCCACGGAATTAGGGACCAAACTATGAATTAGTCAATATTTTTTATAACACTCGGAAGAGGGTAAAGAATATGATTGCTCATATTTGACACAAAACAATTTTTATATATTTTTTCAAATGATTTAAATTTTTCACAATCCATATACTCATTGTAAAGGGGAATGATGCTTTCTTAAATTTAAATATTCTGTCAAAACAAAAACTTTGTTTAGTTTTCATAATTTTACTTTTAAAAGTTAGTCCTCATTTAGTTAACTTTGTTTTTCAACTGAAATTTATATAGCATTTTACTTAGAAGTTAATATTCAAACTTCACAGTTTACCTTTATTTTTGTAATTTTAATTATAAAATAATTTCAAAAACTTATTTAATGGATTTTTCAACTTGCCTGTGGGATCGATATCTAGGACTCCATTAGAGTCTTTTACCACTTGAACGATACGTATATTTGCATTGATTTTAACGAGAATTTGGTAATTTAAAAAGACTTTTAAAAGATAAATTATTTTCATAAAAGGTATTTTTGTTGGGATTTTATTACATATTAATAATATATTTTTCGTTTGTAATTTTGTAATATTGAAAAATATTTACAAAATTTATACATTAAATCTTCGCCGGCATCAGGGCACTGGAAGAATAAATGTGCAGAAGACTCTTTATCCTGTACGCAAAAAGAGTAACTAGAGGGACCTCGCAACCCTTTTAATTTAAGAATGTCATCTAANGCAGAAGACTCTTTATCCTGTACGCAAAAAGAGTAACTAGAGGGACCTCGCAACCCTTTTAATTTAAGAATGACATCTATTGGTAAGAAATGATGGAACAGTCTCCACGTCAGGAAATATTGAGAAGGTGTAAGACATTTATTCGAAAGGCATTCAGCCCAGGAAACAGATCCCCACTGAGATAATTTAGCATAGAAATCTTGAGTTAGGCTTTGAGATTTACTTTGAAAGGTAGCAATGGATTCTTTCCTATTGGTATCAAAAGGTAACTTAGAGATAGCTTCAGCAGAAGAGGGGGTAACCACAGTGTACAACATAGCAGATGACCAATTATTTCCCTCTCAGCAGTCGGCCACCTGTAAATCAAAATTGTAGCTTTGATGAAGAGGACGCAGCATTTCTTCAGGGCAGCATTTGTCCAGCTGGAAATTGATGATGCCTTGTCCCAAATCCCATAAGAAAAGATCTTCAGCTTGTTGTCTAACCTTAA
>JXCR01119900.1:3808-15747 GCA_002079205.1 Phalaenopsis hybrid cultivar | reverse complement strand
CACTATTTTCAATTGGATTCACTTAGTCCAAATGAACTTACTAAACTCAACTTAATGAGTTCCATAATTTCATTTAGACCATGGGAAGCCTCGTTAGCAACCGTAGGTTACTTCCTCCGAAGGATTCCTGATCATCCGATAGAGACATCTTAATCTAGTTGAAGTTATAGTTTTANGAGTTCCATAATTTCATTTAGACCATGGGAAGCCTCGTTAGCAACCGTAGGTTACTTCCTCCGAAGGATTCCCGATCATCCGATAGAGACATCTTAATCTAGTTGAAGTTGTAGTTTTGTGTGATGTTTGTGATTAAATTGTGAGTTGTCTTATATTTTGAATGTTGTGGGGGTGAATTTTATTTTAGTTGATTTTAATTTTGGTTTTGGTCTTGATTTTGTGGCTATCCTAATAGTTTTCAAAGCAAATTTGTATAAGCATAAAAGTATAACATAAAAGTACAAGAAAGATAATGCTGAAAACTGTAAAAGCGTACCTAGCGAGTCTTCTCATTCCACCACCTGAAACTTAAAAGGCATGTCAGGGCAATTTATATAGAGGCAAAAAGTAAGGTTTTAGTAGTTTTTCTAACCCTATGTCATATCTTGACCGGTGACCAAAGGAAAATATGTTGAGATTTTCATACATATTTTATATTATTTTTTATGACATTGGTATTTTTAATATTTTGTTGCATGAATGATAAATTAAGGTCATTGGAGCAAAAAGATACAAAAAGGAGCAAATTTGGAGCAAAAAAGACCAAAATGTGAAGATTTTAACTAGGGCGCCGACGCCGAGCCCAACGACGCCGACGACAGACTTTTCTCGAGAATCCAAATTTAATGATTTAGAAAGCCCGCTGACGGCGCGCTCAAGGCCGCTGACGGCGAGATTGGCGGTTATGTCCAACAATGCATTGGATGAAAACGAATTTTGGAGGGACGCTTAGGCAACTCTTGGGAAAACTTATCCACATCTTTAAAGAGAAGAATTTGGCCAAAATAGAGGTGTCCTGGAGGTTAGAAAGGTTTCATAAGTGTGTGTTAAGCGTTGGGAGAGTGTAGAGAGTCTAATTGTGAGGAATTCTTCGAGAGATTGTAAGAGTGGAGGGAAAGTGAAAGATTTCTTCCTCCTTGCCGCTTCGAAGAAGAATTTTGTGTGCTGTAAAGAAAGAAAGAGATTCAGAGGAACTTCAAGGAGTTTTCTTGGGGAGAAATTAGAGATAAGTGTTATTTACTTGTTGTAGTTTATATGACTTTGCTTTTATTCCGAGTTTTATTGTGTCTTCCCCATGAGCTCTGAGTAGTTTTCTCTGTCTTTCTCCTTATCTTGAGATTTGTGAAATGCTGATTTGATTTAGTTGGGTCATAAAAATGTTAAAGAAATTTTGATGATCTTTTCACTTCAATCTTAATTTACTTTCAATCAGGTCAATTGATTTGTTAAAATATGTTGAGTTTTACAACTAAAGTGAAGATTACTTCCAAAATTCAGGGAGGTCAAAGCCCTTAGAAATTGGGTGCAAATAAATAGATAAATAAAATTATTGGGCGTAGAATTGGAGATTTTAGAGTGACAGACTAAAATCCCCAATTCGGTCCTATCGTTTGAGTGCTGGAGTGTAGATGTTAGCCCTCAGGCGAGGGGAATGTGGGAGCTCCGAAGTGAGAGCCGGTATCCTCCCAGCCAAGCCGCAGATTCAGTAAACAAGCGTAGGATTAGTCAATGTTCTTTATGCCTGGACCAAAGGGTAAAGAATAGGTATGCTCCTATTTGACACAACACAATTCAAACTGATTCACTTTATCCATTCACTATAATTTCTTGACAAGTAGAATGATGTTTTCTATCATATTGAATATCACATTAAAACCTTTATTAGTATAATTAGTTATTTAAGAGTTATTAAAATTGCATATTTATTTCAATTGCCTATTAGTGACAGATAAACAATTTGAATTCCATTGTTGCGATTGAGTATTGCTTTTCTCAAATCTTAGTTCGTAGCTTCTAATATTACTCCCTGTGAGATCGATATCTAAGACTCCATTTGAGCTCTATATTACTTAAGCGATACGTATACTTGCGTTAATAAGTGTGACTTTACTATTATTGAATATTTTATATATACATCTTTATCGAATCTATAACCGTTGTTAAGTTTTTGATGATGTGACTGAGGAATTAAATTTTTTAATAGCAGTATTAAATACTTATATTTTTAAGCATATATAAAGTCACTGTCAATGGGTCCANACTGAGGAATTAAATTTTTTAGTAGCAGTATTAAATACTTATATTTTTAAGCATATATAAAGTCGCTGTCAATGGGTCCTTAGGAGTTTAATTAAGGATGATTTTGTTAAGCAAAACATATTAAGTTTAATAGATCTTCAAGATATCCAACAGATATAGAGAAAGGAGCAGGTCCGTGCTACTCTCTCGCTGCCTGGTGGAAAATCCTGAGTTATTTTAAACTTATTATATTGCTTAATAATTCATCTTGTAAATACTCTTAATGCTCAGTGAACATTTATGTCTCAATTATCCCTAAAAATAGGGTAATTATCCCTTATGATTAAATTTAAGAATTATGTGGGCGAAGACTCTTAAAGACGCAGGTTAGTGTTGTTGGAACACTTAGCCAAATTTTAACCCTGATTAGGCTTGGAGTGTTTGAAAGGTATTCTAATTTTCAAAGATGTTTGCTTTTCTAATCCTCATTTAAATGAAACTTGATTTAGCCTAAGTCACTACTAAGCCCTTAAGACCTAGGTGAGTGTCTTAATTAGTTAGGCTTTAGGTGGTCATGATTCATGATTTGAATTTTATTTGAAATCCAAAATATAGGTATTAAATTGATTAATTATTGACTTCAAAAGTCATACCCCTAAGTCTTGTGTTCATTTTATTTTAATAAAGTTCCAAATTTTAATAATTTAGAAATTTATTAAATTAATTAAGAAAGTGAGATTGGTTTCTACCAATTAACCCCTTGTGTTTCAAACATCAAATAAAATGATTAAGATCAGAGGTTACCAATTTCCCTCCTTAAATTAAACCTAAATGTTAATTAAGGCTAATTTTCCAAAATTACACATTTACTTCTAAGGCTCTATTGCTTCATAATTTGTCAAATTCAATTCAAATGAATTTGAAATTTTTATACTACCTCATTCATGAGTCAATTAAGACATCAGAGGAGAAAATATGGTTTTTCAAATTTTAATTTATTTATATAACTATTTTCATGCAAAAATAGGGTTTTCCAAAGAAAAATGCCTAACTTGGCCAAGGTGACTCCTAATCTCTTGAAATTTTTACTAGAGGTAGACCTAGCCCAGAGAAGGCTTTCGACCAAATTTCATGATTTGTTGAGTTTTATTTGAATTTTAAGAATTATTTTAATTTCTGGGCATTTATTAAATATAAAATATTTTAAATGGAGAAAATCAAGTTTTGTATTTTTGAAAAGTCTCCATGAAGTTAGAGAACTCAAATGGGAAGATTTTATATTTTTTTGAATTTTATTTGATTTATTGGAATTATTTTAGTGAAAACTCATTTTTAGCCTTTAAAAATCATTTTTAAGCTTTAAAATTCAATATCTTTATGTTGAAAACCAAGAAAAATATTCTAATTGTTCTTAAGTGATTAGGAAGTAATTTAGAACGTTTTCATGAGTTTAATTATTTTTTTTATTTTTAGGAATTTTTAATTATTTAAATATTAAAAATAAGCTAAAAATCAAGTTTTTATTTTAAATATCATTTTATTTTTAGAAAATGCCCCTGATCACAGAGAACTCAAAAGGTAAGTTTTTATAAACTTTTGAGTTATATTTTGATCTTTAAAAATCATTTAAATGTCAAAAATAATATTTATCTTTAAAAATCAATTTAAGTTATCATATGTACTCAAAATATTTTGAAATTTTTATGGTGAGTTATCTGGATCATAAATAATAGTAGAGATAAAAAATTAAGTCATTTAAATGTTTATATCTTTCAAAATTAATTATCTTAGTGATTTAGTCTTTATGAAAATTAAGTACTATTTAAATGACTTGACCAATTAAATTATTTCCAAAAGCTTCTCTGCTCATGGTGGACCTTTCAACATTTTCTTGGAATTTTCTAAGCAACATGCTAATTTCCATGATTATTTTAAGCAAATAATGAACATAGACTTGAAAAATGTGATCCTCTGTCTAGTGACATCCTCTGACTTTGGAAAAATCAGAGAATGTTCTTCTTGACAAAGCTACAACATGCCAAAAATTCAAGCTATGATGATGAGTCTACATGCAGAGAGAATCAAAAGATTCAAATCAGTATTTAATTAATTAAAAATAAAATATTCATCAAATGGAATTAAAATTATTTCCACATTATTCTCTTTTGTTCACTGAGCAAGAGGGTATTTTTGTTTTATTTTTGTAATTTTTTAAACAAAGTTATGTATTTTTGAAGTTAAGGGAGTTTAAATAAATATAAAAAGTCCTATTTTCCTACTTATCCACGCGATGCCTCGTCAACCTACGACGGCTCCGAAGCTCCACGCGACGCGATCCCATTTGACGTCGCTGTCCACACCAGCAGCCACGCGTCCCGCTGTTCATGTAAAGAAGCACTGTCCAACTTCATCTTGGTCATTCATTCGATACACGCTTGATCAAATGGCTCCCCGTCATTGACCGACTTTTTTCTTTTTGTAAATCGACAATTACAACAATTTGATGACGCTACTAGAAGATTTAAATTCCAGCAACTCTGTCAAAAATCTTGACTGCGACTTTATATATATGTGTTTGATTTAATAAAGATGTATAGGTATAATATTCAATAATGTCAAAGCCTAATTTGCCAACGCAAGTATATGTATCGCCCAAGTAATATAGGGCTCTAATGGAGTCCTAGTTATCGATCCCATAGGGAGAAATAGAATACTACGGACTAAGGCTTAATAAAAAGTAATACTTCAACTACTTCAACTACAATGAATTAGTTCAATTTATATTGTGTCAAATATGAGCATTCCTATTCTTTATCCTTTGGTCCAGGCATAAAGAACATTAACTAATCCTATGCTTGGTTTCTGATTTTACNCAAGTAAATAACTTATCTCTAACTTTCTCCCCAAGAACACTCCTTGAAGTTCCTCTGAATCTCTTTCTTTCTATACAGCACACAGAATTCCTTTCGAAGTAGCAAGGAGGAAGAAATCTATCACTTTCCCTCCACTCTTACAATTTCTCGAAGAATTCCTCACAATTACACGCTCTAGCAAGCTCTCTACACACTAATGGAACATATCTAACCTCCAGGATTCTTTTATTTTTCAGCCAAAATCTTCTCTTTAAAGATGTGGATGAGTTTTCCCAAGAGTTGCTTATGCACCCCTCCAAAATCTGGTCTATGAAACTAATTTATTTGCCAATAATTTCTTCTATTTAATATGAAGAATTAAATAGGGCTTATATTATGCTAGGTTTGGATAAGGTTCCTATAAGGGCAAGCCCCTATATTTAATTACTTCTTAGATAACCGAAATCACCTAAGAAAACTCTCGATAAAAATCAAAGAATATTATCTTCAAAGATGTCAAAAGGATAGGACTTTTCAACGNACCTAAGAAAACTCTCGATAAAAATCAAAGAATATTATCTTCAAAGATGTCAAAAGGATAGGACTTTTCAACGAAATTGGACAGAGAGGTGTGACATGGGAATAACTCAAATTTGGAATATTTTGTTTTTGGAATCCAAAGGAGGAAGAACTAGGGGATGTCAGAGATTCGGAGGAGAATCTCGGTGACTTCCCAATCTATCCTATTATTTGGCTTCAATTTTGAGGAAAAAATATTTGAATGTTTCATCTTGTCATTTTTATTAGTTTAGGGCTTACATTTGTGTGAAACGATCACACAGATAACCTGGAAGATGTGAGAATTTAGGTCGTGACAAACGACAACCTTGGAATATTAAGACAACTTATGGCTTATATTATACAGCAAAGCTATACAAGGCCTAAAGATAATGTGAGGATTTATGTTGCATAAGCAAGCAACCTCGAAATCCTATGGCTTGTTATTTTAGTTCTAAGTAAAGAATGGTTTAGTATGGGAAGACAGGTTTTGCTGTTGAGGATGGTCGTGCTGCCCACTATGCTAGCTCCAAGCTCCTCGTCGTGGCGAGTTTAAGTTTTCTAGGGTGTCAAGTTATGGTGTCAAATCAGATGGTCCTATAGTTATAGTTCTTTAAATGTTATGGGAGATGTTAAAGTTGATTTGAGCACATGAGTTAGGATCTTATGGTTCCCTCGTTCCGGTACAACTATTTTCTATTGGATTCACTTAGTCGAAAAGAATTTACTAAACTTAACTTAATGAGTTTCATACTTTCATTTAGACCGTTGGAAGCCTTGTTGGCAACCGTAGGTTGTCTCCTCCGAGAGATTCCCAATCATTCGATAGAGACGTCTTAAGTTATCTTAAGTTAGTTGTAGTTGTTGTTTTTGTGATGTTTCTGATTAAATTTTGAGTTGTCTTATATTTTGAATGTTGTGACGGTGGGTTTGATCTTGGTTGATATTAATTTGGTTTTGGTTTTGTTTTAATTTTGTGACTATCCTAACAGTTTTGGTTTTCATGCAGGGTGACATCATTGTTTAGCATGCAAGTTCGTATTTTGGTTATACATGAAGGTGAGTAAGTACATTAATGCATTAAAAAAATACGAGAAACCAAAAATGCAGGTAAATAAATCACAATAAAAGCGTACCTGGATGGTCTTCCCGTCATCTCCAACTGAAACTCAAAATGCAGGTAAGGGCATTTTATGTAAAGCGGGAAAAATAAGGTTCCTAGATTATATCTTGGTGAGTCCTTAATGTTTTGACTAAGCATGATTTTATTAAGCAAAATATATCAAGTTTAGTAGACCTCCGAGGTATCCAACAGGTCAGGAGAAAAAGACAGGTTCATGCTTTCCCATTACTGCCTGGTGAAAGTCTCGAGCTCATTTAAACTTATTATGTTGCTTAATAATCCATCCATTAAATATTTCTAGTGTTCAATGAATAGAGATGTTTCAATTATCTCTACGAATATGGTGATTATCATTTATCATTCAATTTGACAATTATGTAGGTGAAGACCTTTAAAGGGGCAACTTACTCTTATTAAGACACTTAGCCAATTTTGGTTTTAAATTAGGCTTGTAGTGTTCAATTTCTAGTTACATTCACTTATCTAATCCTCATTTAAACAAATTTGATTTAGCTTAGGTCACTACTAAACCCTTAAGACCTTGGTCGATGTCTTAGTCATTTTGAAAAAGATAAATTTTAAGTGACAATAATTCATCATCAAAACATTTGAATGACACTTAAACACCAGATAGAGGTATTAAATTAGTGAGTTATTAACATCCAAAACTATACCCCTAAGTCTAGGATCATTCAATTTCGTAGACTCCCAAATTTTAATCGTCTAGTAAATTTCAAATTTATCCTTTGATTGGAAAAAATGAGATTGACTTCTACCAATTAATCATTTGTGTTTTAATCATCCAAATATGTTAATTAAGATCAAAGGTTTCCCATTTCTCTTTCTTGAATTAAGCCTAAATGTTAATTAAGGCTAAATTTCTAAAATTACACTTTTGCCACTTAGGCTCTATCACTTCATAATTCATCAAAATTTAATTCAAATGACTTTGAAATTTTTATTTCACCTTACTCATGGGTTTATTAAGACATCAGAGGAGAAAATTTGATTTTTCAATTTTTAATTTAATTTATATATTTATTTATATACAAGAATAGAGGTTTTCAAAGAAAATTATATACCTTGACCAAGGCAAAGCCTAATCCATTAAAACTTTTACTGGAGGTAGACTTAAACTAGAAAAGAACTTGGGCCAAATTTCATGATTTTTTTAGTTTTATTTGAATTATTGAAATTATTTTAATTTCTGGAGTATTAAGTAATTTTAAAATATTTTAAATGTGGAAAATTTAGTTTTACATTTTTATTAAATCTCTCTAAGGTGAAGGAACCCATAGAAACAAATTTTATATTTTTTTTATNTACATTTTTATTAAATCTCTCTAAGGTGAAGGAACCCATAGAAACAAATTTTATATTTTTTTTATTTTTTTTAATTATCAGAATTTTTAAGTGAAAGATTAAGAAAAATTCATTTTTAGCCTTTAAATTTTATTTTAAGCTTTAAAATTCAATATCTTCACGTAGAAAATTAGAAAAAATATTCTAATTATTCCTAAGTGCTTAATTTTATCAATTTTGTGATTTTTATTAATTTTTTATTATTTAAATATTCAAAAGAAGCTAAAAAAATGAAGTTTTTATTTTATTTTTTAAAAATTCCCTGATCACAGAGAACTCCTAAAACTACTTTTTATAAATTTTTTAGTTATATTTTAATTATTAAAAATCATTTTTGTGTCAAAAATGTCATTTAAATTAGAAAATCAAGTTAAGTTATCAAATGAGTTCCAAATATTTTAAAATTTTTATGGGGAGTTCTATGAACTTCAAATTACAGTAGAGATTTAAAATCAAGTCATTTAGAAGTTTATATTTCTCAAATTAATTTTCTTTGTATTTTAGGATTTTGTGAGAGTTAAGTGTGTTCTTAATGACTTAGCTCATGAAATATTTTCCAAAGGGTTCTCTAGTCATAATAAACCTTCCAAAATTTCTTTAGATTTTTCTAAGGAACATGTTAATTATTATGATTAATTTATGTAATTAATAGACATAAACTTGAAAAATATGAATCTTTATCAAGAGGTTCTGTCTGACCTTGGAAAAATCAGGAAATATCCCTCAAGACAGAGGCTACAACAGGTAAAAATATCAAGCCATAGTGAAATATCTACATGCATGGAGAGTTAAAATACTCAAATAAGTATTTAATTAATTAAAAATAAAATATTCATCAAATAAACTTCAAACCATTTTCACATTGTTCTCCTCTGCTCACTGAGCACTAGAATATTTTTATTTTAATTTTGTAATTTATCTACAGTAAGATATGAATTTTTGAAGGCAGGAAGCATTTTTTGAATTATTTAATTCATTATTTATCTACTTAAGGCACAATGCAATAATACGACGGCTCACAAAACACGCGTGGCGCGCTTTGGTTGGACTCCGCCTTCCAGGTAGCCGCTGACTCGGCCTGCGCTTTATGAACCATGCTCCCATCTGGTGTAATCAGAGCCCTCCATTTGATACACACGTGATCTAATGCCTTCGCGTCATCGTCCTCAAATAGAGTGAACTCGTGACCGTTAACATTAAAACCCTAAGATCTCACTCATTTCTCAACCAAATGACCTCGAGTTTGATCCTATGGACTCGTCTAAGTGTGACGAATACATCCATACGGTAAACATGCCATTAAACTAACCCTAATAAAATGGAGAATCAAAATATGCTCGGGAAGAGAGGAAGTTCAATACCTTTGCTATGAGAAGGGAAGCTTCAATCAGAGATGCTTGGCATGTTCATGGAGGTCCAAAGATGTCTAGGGATTGAGTCTCTGGTCGTGGTGAAAGGTCTAGACCCAAATTTGATCAAGACCAAATTTGGGTGTTGATCAAAGTCTAGTATAGAGGCTCTCTATGAGGGGGGTTAGATGAGGCTTTATCTTCTTTCACTATTGTGAAGATGTGGGTGAGTTTAATTTGATTTTCGTACACTGTGAACGTGCAAAGAGTTCCTTCCTGCCTCCGGTAAGGATTTGAGCTCAAAAATTGAACTTCGGCAAGGGGAATTAGGGCAAGGAAGTGGTTGGGCTGCACCGAGGAGGTCTCAAAGAGGCTATGGGAGCAATTTAGAGGGGTCTCCTTGAGAAATTTTCAGCACCTATCTCTTAGTTGTGAAGGGGCCATTTTATAGCCATGTCCGGAGAGGGGAGCTCAAAACTTGGTCATTGGTGCAAAATGGTGCTTAGGTGGTGGCTGGGGAGCTTTAAGGTTGGATTTTAGTGAGCTGACCCCTAGGGTTAATATTGGGCTTGATTCAATGGTGGTGGCTCTTGTTTTAGCCATTTTTCGGCCACCAAGGTGGTTAATGATGATTAAATTCCTATGACAATCAATGATGGAGGAGATTTTGTGGTGAAGACCTAAAAAAGGGAATGAATCCCTTAATTTGGGGATCCAATGGTCCATAGCATGCTTTGGTGGTTTTAGNACCTAAAAAAGGGAATGAATCCCTTAATTTGGGGATCCAATGGTCCATAGCATGCTTTGGTGGTTTTAGGGTGGTTTATTCTGGTCCTTAAGAGGTGGTTGTGGAGTCATAAATTTGGTGACTTTAGGTTAGGCCAATTTTGGTGCATGGGTTCAATTTGGGTCCAAATGGCTAAAAGTGGGGTTTGGGTTAGGCTAGCCATGACTTTGAGCCCAAATGATTGATCAAAATTATGTAGATGATTGTAATGAATATTTTTTGGTGAAGGATTGAAATGATTTTGAGTTCAATTGGGGGTTCAATTTGAAGGATTTTGGAATTTTGGTCACTTTGGGCATGTTGGGCTAGACTTGTGTCTAGATTGGGCTAGAATTGGACTAAGTCCAATTTTATTATTGAAAATGGTCAATAGAAATGTCATTAATAGTTTTCAACATAAATTGGGTGCCAATTTTGGGGCTAAGATAATCAATTTGGTGGAATTTTGAGGTATGACAAATTTAGGGCAAAATTGGAGTTTTTGAACTTAAGTCAATTTTAACTAAAATTGAGGCTTCACCAAGGCCAATTGAAGGCAAAGTTTGATGTGTAGGATTGTTATGAAGAGTTTTCAACCCAAATTATAGCAAATTGAGTAGGCTATGGGGTTCAATTTGGTGGAACCAAGTCATAGGGCCAAAATTCGGGTTTTGACTTATCAAAATTGAGAGCATGGGCTAATTAAGCTTGGATTTGGTTTATATTGGTCCTTTGAAATGTGAATTTGAGTTTAGGATTGAAATTGGGGTAGATTGAGACCAAATTGATGGACATATGAGGTAAATTTGGGGAAATTGGGCCTTTAAAGGCAATTTGAGCTCAAAATAATCAAATTGGGTCCAATTGAGGGGTCCAAATGGGTTTTAAAAATATTTGAAGTGATTTTGGAGGTTTAGGAAAAGTTTGATGTGCCAATGGTATATTTGTAATTGACAATTTCGCGGGTAGTTTGGTAAATTTGGCATTTTTGGTTAACTTGTGTATTTTGAAAAGGTTTGAAATGATTTTTGGACAAATTTGGATATTTTGGGTGGATTTGAGAATTTTGGGAATTTTGGCCAAATTTAGGGCTCTGAGGGTATCTAGGTAATTTGGGCAATTTTGGGGCAAAAGACCAAGTTGGATATTTTTGGTAGAATTGGGGTGATTGGCCGACCTTTTTCTTTTTGTAAATCGACAATTACAAGAATTTGATGACACTACTAGAAGATTTAAATTTCAGCAACGATGTCAAAAATCTTGACTGCGACTTTATATATATGTGTTTGATTTAATAAGGATGTATAGGTATAATATTCANATTCCAGCAACGGTGTCAAAAATCTTGACTGCGACTTTATATATATGTGTTTGATTTAATAAGGATGTATAGGCATAATATTCAATAATGTCAAAGTCAAATTTTTTAACGCAAGTATACGTATCACTCAAGTAATATAGGGCTCTAATTGAGTCCTAGTTATCGATTCCATAGGGAGAAATAAAATACTACGAACTAAGGCTTAATAAAAAAGTAATACTTCAACTACAACTACGGCGTTCAATTTGCTTATCTGTCACTAATAGACAATTGAAATAAGTAGATAATTTGGATAACTAATAAATAACTAAAGATAGAAAGTATGGTTTAATTTGTGATATTCAATATATAAGAAAGCATCCTTCTCCTTGTC
>JXCR01119899.1:0-18655 GCA_002079205.1 Phalaenopsis hybrid cultivar | reverse complement strand
GTCTTCAAGATTTTCAAAGTTTAGTTTTCATGATTCTTTATTTTTAATTTCAAATTGGGAAATATCAATGTGAAAGAATTATTATTGGAGTCTAAAGAAAAAAAAAAATGGAAATGCTCTGACATTAAGGAACCCCTTAGCACTTCCAATTTGCTTTATTATTTTATCTTTGTGAAAGCGGTTAGAAATAATGAGAACATTGTTTTGAAAAAGCGGTTAGAAATAATGAGAAATTATGCCTAAAAAGTAAAGCTAGAAATTAGATTAGGAGGCTTAAACATTTAAGTGGGTTAAGTCAAGAGTAACTTTTTTAAATATTTGGTCCATTCATCTCAATAATAAGCAATGTTAGAGACTTGCTAGAAATGTTTTATTTGAGAAAAATATTAGAGTTAGAATATCATAAATATTTTAATTTGAAAAAAAATATTATATTTGCTTATTTAGATGACTAAAATAAACAAAAAAAAAAACAATGAAATTTGCACTCTATTCATTTAAACAAAAATTCAGCCATTTTAAGACATCTTCCTTAAACATTTGATTGTAGATAGAGATTGAAAACAAGGAAAGAAGGCGCAGGGGGTAATTTGGATTACGTATCTCCTGCTTCCTGGATTCGTTGGTCGGGAAAGAAGGCGCAGGGGCCGCGCGGTCGGGATCTCCAGGCGATGGAAAGATGGCTCGACAACGAACGCTATGGCAGAAACGAAGTGTGGGTAGTTTGGATTATTAGCAAGGCGAAAGTTGGGATCCCGCGGCCCGCTTTTTGCCCGCTTTTACCGCGAAGTCATGAGACAAACAAATAATGTTCGCGGTTTTGGGCCGCGCCGCAAGAAAAAAGCGCCCCCAAACGGACCCTTAAATCAATTTTTTTCAATACTTTTATTAAAAAAATTTGAGCATTCAAATACTAAATCAATCTTCAGAATACAATCACGCTCGATTTTGTCGAGCGAATGTGTAAATTTATGTTCCGTTTGATAAAATAGCATATCTTGACACCTCCTCAAATTATTTTAAGTGAACAGAAATTTTTGGTTGTTTTAAAAAGGAAATGATGATACCAATTCCTCGACGCTACTTTTAAAGGAACTTCACCAAACAACAAAACACCTTTGAAGGAAGCCATAAGTATGTAGTTCACTTCAGCAACTTCTATCTCGATACCATCAACCCAAATTCCTCAAGAGAAATCATAGAATTAAGTGAAAAAGGAATTTTCTCCACTAATCAATTATGGCCTAAACCTCCCTATCACTTCCAATTAAACCGATACAACTAACAACACCCACTCAAATCAGACAGCTTATATCTTCATGACCATACATGAAACCTTCATGCCCTAAACATAAATTGCATACGACATCCCATCATACAAACCAAGCTGGTTTAACGTGTTGGTCGACCACCGTAGCTTGCCAGAGAACCATACATCTTTTGTGGCTGCATCACCGCTGGAGTTGCAGAGATGTGAAGCAGCTGAAAGAAGGAATCTCATGACCGCCAATAAAGATGAGATTGAAAAACCTGTATGAGCTTGTCTCTGAGCCCTGAGGTTGTTGTCTTCTGAGGTCTCGTCTACCACACGAGAGCTATTTTGTCACCACCGGATTTGGTGAACTTGCATCGCCATCAAGAGATGACGACGCATAATTTGCAGCTCTGAGTTGGATTTGTTTGAAGTTTATCTAATGGTGCTAAGAGTTGAGAGAGGGAGGGCATCATGGACTTCTACGGAAATTTGGCGTGCAAAGAAGGCGTTTCGTGAGGAATATATTATAAAGGTAGTCCTGACTTCTACCCCACCTTCTGGCTTTGTAAGGGTATCTATGGTTGTAATCTGTTGAAGACCCATCTAGCTTTAGCGAGAGTAGGGGACGCATCATGGACCCCTGTTCAGTTCGACTCAAAACTACAGTCTGTAGAGGATATTTTTTATCACAAAGAGAAGGATAAACTTTTTGTTGTAACCTTATTAGGCTATGTGTTCTGTTCTAATCTCCACATCAGGGATTGGTCAAGTGAAATCAAAATGTTGAAACTCAGAAGCTTCGCAAGTTAGAGTGATAGAAAACCACTCTTAGGTTGTGTTGGCTTCAACAGACACATTATCTTCTCTTTCGGTCGATTGCTACAAATATGTAGAAAAGTAGATGCGGAGGAGGAGGAAGAAGAAGAGGAGTTTGATCATTTCGCCATTAAGGCACAGACAATGGGTGTTCGGATCACCATGAAACAGTGCGGCGGCGAAACATCGAGGTGGATTTCGGCTAAAGCAAGTGATTTGGACGATCAAGCAATATTTATTGGTTGCAATCATGTTTTTTCGGTTCCTGCTGCAGGTATGTCTGGGCTGAGAAAAGACTCAGTTTATTTCACAGGGACGAAGAGATATTTTTCAAATTGGAAACTGCAGATGCGTGATGCTGCTGTGTTAGACGTGGAGACCGATGCTTTCCAGAGGTTTTTCTCTTTGGATTCGCAGTTTCATTGGCCGCCTCTAGTATGGTTTATGCCCTCTCGGCTTCATTTTGATGTTCTTTCCTAATTAAGGTTTAAATACGGTTAGTGTGGGATGAGTATTCGATGCCACACAAATTTAGCTGATGGCTTAGTTGTTTATCTTTAATTCTTTTTTATGTATTTTTAAAATTTGAGTAGAGTTTATATGTTGTCAGCTTAAATATAGAAAAATGTTGCTCTGTTTCTAGTAATTTTTTTTATTGTAGAAAAAAAATTTCAAGATGTTGAATTCAAAATTGTCCCGGAGTCACACATTATGAATACAGTTTTGTAGGAAAGTGAAAGATATAAAGAGAGATCAATAATGCACAGTAGGAATGTATAGCATTTATTTGTTAAATGATCCACTATTTATAGACGTAGATGGTACAGATGTGAGATTATATGTATGCCCATGTAATGAATATACGTTTTTTAAAAATTCTAATATTATGCATTATTTGAAGGTTGAATTAAATAAAAATAACATAAGAATGATATGAATTATATAGTATGTTTGCATATGCATGATTGACTATAGGTCTGTAAACGAGCCGAGTTTAAGCGAGCTCAGGCTGGGCTCGTGTTCGGCTTGTTCAAAATTAGATTGTGTTTGAAATATAGCTCGTGAAGAGTATGTTCGTGTTCGGCTTGAATAATATTTCTTTTTCGTGCTCGGCTCGAAATTGACTCGTTGGAATATAAAATTATTATAATAATTATTATTTTAAAAAAATTAATTAATAATTTTATATAAAAAATTTTCAAGAGCAAAATAGTTCAAGACATTTTCTAAAAAAATTTACAAGAGCAAATTGAATATAAAATTTTACATAATACAAATATTAATATTATTTTCAAAAAAATTATAAAATAAGATTCATTTTATTACAAATTTAATAATTTACAAACTAAACAAGAGGACAAAAAATACAAATAAAATCTCAAATAAAAATCAAAATCTAAAAAACAATTTTATTGAACATTTCAATAAAATTTATATTTAATGCATATTCTTATGATTTACATAAACCTAAAAAAATTTAAAAAAAAAACATTAAATATAAACTACGACTTTAATTAATTCTTCGATCTTTATGATTGACGAACCAATGTTGATGGGGGAGGTTCGAAAACGGAGGATCTGCAGACGAGAATTCTTTCGATGACCTGAAATGGAGCAGAGCGTTTTGCGGGCTCCTGTAAGAAGATTTTCCTGTAAGAAGGTTTCAGAAAGAGACATTAGAAATCAAATAAGATATTTACATATATATATACAACTCAATTCCCATGTATTTACATATCTAACACTTAAACTCATCAATAAAGTCTTACCTTTGAAAATTCCTCTTCATGAACCTGTAATTTCTTCTGAATGCAAAATTTAATTGAAATTACCTACAGCATTTTAAATTCAGGTGAAACAAAGATCCAACTGTAATCATCAGCTGAACTGACTTGACCATCTATAGCCCATCTGAAACCTTACTAATATTTGTTGAATACATGGGACTCCCATCTTGAAAGTACGCTGAAAAGAAAAAATATTAGCAAGTCGGGATGGCATGAACTTCAAACAAACAATAATGTTTGCTTAGGTGTGGTTTGAGTCGAAGTAAGGCTACAAATGAACCAAACATTCAATGAGCTACACATAGCTTGGTTCAATAAGAGCTTGTTTATGTTTGGNTAAGAAGATTTTCCTGTAAGAAGGTTTCAGAAAGAGACATTAGAAATCAAATAAGATATTTACATATATATACAACTCAATTCCCATGTATTCACATATCTAACACTTAAACTCATCAATAAAGTCTTACCTTTGAAAATTCCTCTACATGAACCTGTAATTTCTTCTGAATGCAAAATTTAATTGAAATTACCTACAGCATTTTAAATTCAGGTGAAACAAAGATCCAACTGTAATCATCAGCTGCACTGACTTGACCATCTATAGCCCATCTGAAACCTTACTGATTTTGTTGAATACATGGGACTCCCATCTTGAAAGTACGCTGAAAAGAAAAAATATTAGCAAGTCGGGATGGCATGAACTTCAAACAAACAATAATGTTTGCTTAGGTGTGGTTTGAGTCGAAGTAAGGCTACAAATGAACCAAACATTCAATGAGCTACACATAGCTTGGTTCAATAAGAGCTTGTTTATGTTTGTTTGATTAAATTATCAAATAAGCTTGAATAGTTTTATGAATACTTCGTAGTTAAAGGAACAAGCTTGAACATGACTTTATCTGGCTCGTTAATTTTCATGAATAGTATCATTAAAAGCACGCGAGCATGCTCATTTGACTCTCAGAGAGAAGCTCGTGAAGTGTTGGTTTATTTTCTATCCACCACATAGATTTTGAATATGTTTAACTTTTTTTCGTAATCAAATAGGGCATTAAAACCAACATACTATCTTAAAAGATAAAAATGTTACTTTATAATAAATTCAATCACTCAAACAAAATAATTTTGTTCAATATTTGATGAATCTATGCTTAAACCAAAAAATTTCCCCCTACTTAAACCCAAAAGATGGATAAATTTAATTTAATATGGGTTATAAATTTCTTATTAGTGCAAACCCCTAAAGTTAATTACATCATAAGAGATAAATTTCTTAAGAAAACTCTTGATTAAGACCACAACTAGGTCTTCAAGATTTTCAAAGTTTAGTTTTCATGATTCTTTATTTTTAATTTCACATTGGGAAAGATCAATGTGAAAGAATTATTATTGGAGTCTAAAGAAAAAAAAATGGAAATGCTCTGACATTAAGGAACCCCTTAGCACTCTAATTTGCTTTATTATTTTATCTTTGTTAAGATGGTTTAGTGATGAAAAATTAGTTGAATTTGGAGTTTAGAANGATTAAGACCACAACTATGTCTTCAAGATTTTCAAAGTTTAGTTTTCATGATTCTTTATTTTTAATTTCAAACTGGGAAATATCAATGTGAAAGAATTATTATTGGAGTCTAAAGAAAAAAAAAATGGAAATGCTCTGACATTAAGGAACCCCTTAGCACTTCCAATTTGCTTTATTATTTTATCTTTGTTAAGATGGTTTAGTGATGAAAATTTAGTTGAATTTGGAGCTTAGAATAATGAGTTTGATGGCTTTAAGAAGAAAATGTATATTTATAATTTTTTAAAATATAAATATACCAATCATTCCATTAAGTGATCAATTTATGTTGCAAACTTCATTTTATCAACTTTACTAATTACCATGGGTTCTCAAATAGTTCTAATCTCATGTAGAACAATCTTATTTACTTTTTATACTTTTTATTTTTAATTTCATTCTTTATATTTTTTTTTATTTTTATTTATTGACTTTTTAATAGAAATTACTGTTTCCCATGTTTATTAGTTTTCTGACTTATGGAAAATTACAAATTATTACCCAAGTCAAATCACTCCATTAACACTTATATGCATAGTAGAAAGAGATAAGATGATCTTATGTTATGATAAACATTCTCTCTATCATAGGGATCAATTCTTTCATAATTTTTAAGAGAAAGGCTTGCACTCCTCCCGATTGTATTTTGTCTTAGCCGTTTGGCTGACATTCAAAACACCAAAAAATGAGACATTAAGTCATGAAATCTCCAATTAAGGAGTGTCTTAAAGAAGCTAATTATGACATTACAAAGATTGGGTCCAAGATGCCAACCCATCAACAGTCGGTTCAACCAATTTGGTTGGATCCAAATTAATAAAACTCAAATAAGTACATCCTCGAAGAAAATCATACTTTGAACTGATGGCGTATTCTTTGAGTCGGGTTGACATGCATGTTATCCTCATTGAGTTATACACTTGCTTTTGGGAAAAAAGATAGGGTAGGACTATGTCATGTTTTTTTTAGTCGATTCATGTCAACTACGTAAAGGTTACCAAAACCCATTTCTTTCTCGGGATAGTTTACAAACTGTATCAGGCAGGCGGAACCCAAATCCTTGATTCAACCTCAAGGCCGAGTCAGGAGCCAAATATATGATCAATCGGCATCTTCCTTCGACTAAACCTGCTCTCTTAGAATTCCTAGTGTAAGTCATATTCTCATTTATAGGAATTTTATAAGGGAAATATATCTCTCATTTAATTTCTTGGTTTGGACAATTTTGGCTCGGTACGAATTTACTAATCCTAATATTTGTTTTCAGAGTGGAGGGGAGGTAGACTACTATGAGGGAGAAACCAAGAACGAGGGAGAAAATGAGTAGAGATCTCCCTTTAATGATGAGAGAACGAGGAACTATGCGAGGCGTGAAGCATTGGAGTTTCGAATTTTTGGCATTTAAGCTATTTAAAGAGCTTACTCGAATTTAAGTTTGAATAATAAAAAAATCTCATTTTTTTCAAGCATTGTATATCATTTGTCACCACTTGCATCAGAATTTTTTTGCACTAATCATTTTCATTTTTGGATTTAAACATAAGAAAATATGAATTATTGGTGTGGGACGAAAAGCCGGGCATGGGGTGAGGTGGTATGAGGCGGAATTTTATTTTTTGGAGAAATATGCATGGTCTACCACGNAATATGAATTATTGGTGTGGGACGAAAAGCCGGGCATGGGGTGAGGTGGTATGAGGCGGAATTTTATTTTTCGGTAAAATATGCATGGTGTACCAACTTCTNATGTATTTACATATCTAACACTTAAACTCATCAATAAAGTCTTACCTTTGAAAATTCCTCTTCATGAACCTGCAATTTCTTCTGAATGCAAAATTTAATTGAAATTCCCTACAGCATTTTAAATTCAGGTGAAACAAAGCTGCACTGACTTGACCATCTATAGCCCATCTANTTATTGACTTTTTAATAGAAATTACTGTTTCCCATGTTTATTAGTTTTCTGACTTATGGAAAATTACAAATTGTTACCCAAGTTAAATCACTCCATTAACGCTTATATGCATAGTAGAAAGAGATAAGATGATCTTATGTTATGACAAACATTCTCTCTATCATAGGGATCAAGTCTTTCATAATTTTTAAGAGAAAGGCTTGCACTCCTCGTAATTGTATTTTGTCTTAGCCGTTTGGCTGACATTCAAAACACTAGAAAATGAGACATTAAGTCATGAAATCTCCAATTAAGGAGTGTCTTAAAGAAGCTAATTATGACATTACAAAGGTTGGGTCAAAGATGCCAACCCATCAACAGTCGGTTCAACCAATTTGGTTTGATCCAAATTAATAAAACTCAAATAAGTACATCCTCGTATAAAATCATACTTTGAACTGATGGCGTATTCTTTGAGTCGGGTTGACATGCATGTTATCCTCATTGAGTTATACACTTGCTTTTGGGAAAAAAGATAGGGTAGGACTATGTCATGTTTTTTTTATTCGATTCATGTCAACTACGTAAAGGTTACCAAAACCCATTTCTTTCTCGGGATAGTTTACAAACTGTATCAGGCAGGCGGAACCCAAATCCTTGATTCAGCCTCAAGGCCGAGTCAGGAGCCAAATATATGATCAATCGACATCCTCCTTCGACTAAACCTGCTCTCTTAGAATTCCTAGTGTAAGTCATATTCTCATTTATAGGAATTTTATAAGGGAAATATATCTCTCATTTAATTTCTTGGTTTGGACAATTTTGGCTCGGTACGAATTTACTAATCCTAATATTTGTTTTCAGTTAACATATCAATTGCATTAGGGAGATAGAACCTGACATTCACGGTATAGCTAGGTTGGGTCAAGACCAACAAAACATAAATTTAGTTTTCCCAGCATGAATCATGTGTCCACATTTGAATGCATGAGACTCTCTCTGGGTTAGCCTTTAAGGGGTTGGGTCCAATTTATCAAAACCCAAGTATTATTCATAAGGAAAGTCACTCATTGGACTCATGGATGGGTTGCTTTAGCCATCCTGTCTTTTTTTAGTTTTTCTAGTAGACACCCTTTTCTTTCTCTCGATACAAAGTCATATGCGTTTTTGTAAGACGGAAAAAAAGAAAGGAATGTGTCCTTTTCTTCTAGGTTTGGTAGATTTTAGCAATTTCTATTTACCAAAACCCAAATTTTCATTTCCATTTGATATTTCAACTGTGTCTGGGAGATAGAGCTCAACATCCCCAATTAACATATAAAGGCTATGGTCTGGGATACCAAAAGTCAAATCTTCTTTCTAGGTTAGCAATATAACCAAAGTAAGGAGTTAGAACTAAAACATTTTTCTATCTAGTTCTTTACTTGAATTTGAGGGTTAGAGGTCATCACATTTTTCAATTAGTTCTCTAATCGAGTTTGAGAGTTAAAGCCCCGCATATTTTTTTATTATATCGCTAATCAAATTTGGGAGTTTAAGACGACATAATTTCTAATTAGTTCTCGAATTGAGTTTGGGAGTTGAAGCCTGACACTTTTTTTTTATTAGTTTTCTAATCAAGTTTAGGAGTAAAATCCAGAGATTTTTCTCTCATTGGTTCTATAATCGCGTTTAGGAGTTAGAGTCAAACACATTTTTCAACTAGTTCTCGGATCGAGTTTGGGAGTGGAAGCCCGGCACTTTTTTCAATTAGTTCTCTAATCATGTTTGAGAGTTAGAGCCAGACACTTCTTTCCTATTAGTTCTCTAATTGAGTTTAGAAGTCAAAAGCCCAACTTGCATGGAAATCCGTAGCTAGGATTCCACTTTGACATCTTTTTAGTGTAAAAAGCATTTATTGCCCCTAATGAAGAAACCTGCACATATAAGATAATTTTCACATAAGAAAACCAGGCAAGAATGCTAATTTTCACATGAGTAAATATATATGAAAGATAATTTTTTTACTTCAGGCTTAAAAAAATGGAGAAAAACAAAACATGAAAGTCATTGTTGCTTCACGATAGTAATAGGAAAACATAAATGAGGGAGAGAGGTTAAAAGGGGGAAATTGCTGGTGAAATCATGAGAGAGTGGACGGGAGGTAGACTACTATGAGGGAGAAATCAAGAACGAGGGAGAAAATGAGTAGAGATCTCTCTTTAATGATGAGAGAACGAGGAACTATGNAAAATACAAATAAAATCTCAAATAAAAATCAAAATCTAAAAAACAATTTTATTGAACATTTCAAAAAAAAATTATATTTAATGCATATTCTTATGTTTTACATAAACCTAAAAAGAATAAAAAAAATAGATTAAATTTAAACTACGACTTGAAATTAATTCTTCAATTTTTATGATTGACGGTCCAATGTTGATGGGGGAGGTTCGAAAATGGAGGATCTGCTGCCGAGAATTCTACCGATGACCTGAAATGGAGCAGGACGTTTCTTGGGCTCCTGTAAGAAGGTTTCAGAAAGAGGCATTAGAAATCAAATGAGATATTTATATATATACAACTCAATTCACATGTATTTACATATCGAACACTTAAACTTATAAATAAAGTTTTACCTTTGAATATTTTTTTTCACGAACCTGTAATTTCTTCTGAATGCAAACTTTAATTGAAATTACCTGCAGCATTTTAAATTCAGGTGAAACAAAGATCCACCTGTAATCTTCAACTGCACTGGCTTGACCATCTATAGCCCATCCAAAACCTTACTGATTTTGCTTAATATATGGGACTCCCATCTTGAAGGTACGCTGAAAAGAAAAAAATATTAGCAAGTCGGGATAGCATGAACTACAAACAAACAATATTGTTTGCTAGAAGTAAGGCTACAAATGAACCAAACATTCAATGAGCTACACATAGCTTGGTTCAATAAGAGCTTGTTTATGTTTGTTTGATTAAATTATCAAATAAGCTTGAATAGTTTTATGAATACTTGATAGTTAAATTAACAAGCTTGAACATGACTTTATCTGGCTCGTTTATTTTCATGAATAGTATCATTAAAAGCACGCGATAATGCACATTTGACGCTTGGACAGAAGCTCGTGAAGTGTTGGTTTATTTTCTGTCCAACATAAAAAGTAAATTCCCATGGAATCACTTCACCCGTGAATTTTTTCTTTGCAAAATCAGAATAACGAACACATAAAATATATCAGGAAGAAGATCTTTCCTAATATAAGCACGCCCCTTTTTTAATGTGCCCGTATTATTTTCTCAAACCAAACATGTCTTAATCCCCGCTTGCTAAATCCTCTCAACCGAGAAGAGCTCCCTCTGCCTTCCCTCTTCTCCCTCTTCCCCTCTCCCGCTAATGTGCGTGTTCTTCGTGATGTCTCTGATGGCTCCTTGACAGGTTTCTTTGACCAATAAGCTCACATTATGGGAATTTGACATACGAAGGAGGAGTTTCACGACATATACATCTTAAAGATAGTCCTGACTTCCGCCCCACCTTCTAGTTTTGCATCGGTCATCTATGGTTGTAATCCGTTGAAGAGTCATCTAGCTTTAGCGAGAGTAGGAGACGCATCATAGATCCATGTCCAATCGTCGACCGTCAGTTCTCAAAACAATCTGTAGAGGACATTTTTTATCACAAAGAAAGACATAAACTTTTTGTTGTGACCTCGTCAGGCTCTGTGTTTTGTTCTGATCTCCATATCAGTGATTGACCAAGTGGAATAAAAAATGTCTCTCGCTTCTCGCTCGTTGAAACTCAGAAGCTTCGCATGTTGGAACGATAAAAAATTGTTCTCGGGCTTTATTGGCTTCAACAAGCACATTATCTTCTCATCTGGTCGACTGCTACAGATCTGTAGAAAAGTAGATGAGTGCAGCGAGAGGGAAGTTTAGAGACTGAGGGAGAGGCTATCATTGGATGAGGAGGAGGAGGATATGATTCTTTCACCATCAACGCAGAGTCAACTAGTATTCGAATCACGATGAAACAACGCGGCGGCAAAACATCCGGGTGGGTTCCGGCTAAAGCGAGTGATTTGGATGATCAAACAATATTTGTTGGCTGCAATCATGTTTTCTCGGTTCATGCTGCAGGTGGGTCTGGGCGTAGAAAGAACTCAGTTTATTTCACGGAGACGTCGAGATATTTTTTAGATTGGAGGCAGGAGGTGCACGATGCTAATGTTTTTGATGTAGAGACCGGTGCCTTCCAAAGGTTTTTCTCTTCAGATTCGCAAGTTAATTGGCCGCCTCCAGTATGATTTATGCCCTCTCGGCTTCATTTTGTTGTCCTTTCCTAATTAAGGTTTAAAAGATGGTTAGTGTGGGGTGAGCAATCGATGACACGCGAATTTAGTTGATGGCTTACTGGTTTTTCTTTCATTATTTTCTATTATATACTCTTAAAATTTGAGTAAATTATATATGTTGCCAACTTAAATGTAGAAAAATGTTGCTCAATTTCTAGTAATTTTTTGTATTGTCACAAAGAAAGAATCCATGACTTTGAATCCAAAAATGTCCCGGAGACACAAATAATGAATAAGACTTAGAAAGTGAAAGATATAGAGAGAGATCAATAATGAACTAGAGGAATGTTGAACCTTTTTTGGTTAATGATCCCATATTTATAGACATAGAGGGTAGGAATGTAAGATTATTAGTATGCCCTTGTAATGAATATACATTTTTAGAAATCCTAATATTATGCATTATGTGAAGGTAGAATAAAATAAAAGGAGCATATGAATGATATGAATTATATAATATGTTTGTATGTACATGATTGACTATGATGGAGTTCGTTTCTTTATGACAATAATAGGAAAATGCAAAGGTATTTGTGCATGTAATTAGAAAAGATTATTGATATTGAAGTACGTCAATTGGTGTAATTTTATATGGTGTGATTTTTGTTCTTTTTCTGTTTTTATATATTTTTTAAGAGTCGTCAGTTTGTCTGGTATCATATAATTTCCTTTTTGAGCAGTTGGACTTCCCAAAAATGTTAAATATCTATTCCTAAAATGTTTTGTAAGCATTTTATAAAAATTTAAGGATTTCTATGAAATCATCTTGAGTCTAATGAAATTTCTTATTTTTTTAAATTATTTAGTACGTATATATATTATATGTACAACACACATATATATACACACTAATTATAAATAATAATATTAATTATTGTTATAAACTACTTGTTGAAGTTTTAATATATCGTTGCATGTATCGTACATTTATGAAGGTTTATTTATACATTATATTAAATTTAATTTATCTTCTTAATTAGAGACTTGCTAGAAATGTTTTATTTGAGAAAATTATTATATTTGCTTCTTTAGATGAGTAACTTAAACAAAAAAATCAATGAAACTTTGTACTCTAATCATTTAAACAAAAATTCAACAACTTCAAGACATCTTCCGTAAAACCTTCATTGTTGATATTTAACGGTTTTTTTTCTAAACTTTTATTCAAAAAATTGAGCATTCAAATACTACACTAATCTACATAATACAATCACGCTCCGTTCCGTTGAGCGAATGTAAACTTTTACAGCTGATTTGTAGTTTTTTGTAGATAAAATATCATTTTGATAGGCGTTGTGTTGCTATTTATACTAGAACTTTAACGACTACACATTTGATAGTTCAGAACAAAAAATTATCATTTCATAACAGTACAAAATTATGATAATTTCAATAATTTTATTTAATTATATAAAAAAAACAATATACATATTTACATATCTAACATCTATAAATAACAATTCAGATAAATCTAACATCTTAACATATCTAACATTTCAGATAAATCTAACATCTTTACATATCTAACATTTCGGATACCTAATTAAAACCAAAATGCATATTGAAATTACAATTACTGATAAGATTAGAACATTCATTTTAAAAGGTAAAAGAAGCATGTCATGAGCACCATTGTTGGTTGGTGCACGATCGAACTCCGAGAAACATTGTCCGATCCAGAAACAGTCGAACCACAAGTGATGTTCTCCGATTGTGATAGAACAATTCATTTGCAAACTGTCTGCCCACCTGAAGAAGCTGCAGTCGTCCGGTTTGTTTCTCCACCGCGGGCACCTATAGTACTGCCGTCCGTAGTTATGTTGCCGGCGTGACGGGAGTAACAAACACGGCAGTCCGCTGCGGCACATCACTTGCTCGGACTTCCTTGAATACCTGGAACGCATCGTCCTGCAATTACTAAAAAGAGAATATATCAGTAAAAAAAGCCGAGAAAATAAAGAAAATGTAAATGTAAATATGAAAGTTTAGTTTTTAGATATGTAAATAAATAAAAATAGTGTGGATTTCAGAATACTCTGCAATTAAGCACGTGTTGACTCCATCATGTATAGAATTTGATCAAACTTAAAACCTGCGCTAATATTCCTTTTTTATATAGAGATGGAGATTCAGATGTTGAAATTCATTAGAGAATAAAAGCATTTTGCCTGATAATTTTCAGGCCTTCGTCTATGCCAGCCACTTCAAGATGAGAAGAAGAAAGCTTGAGAATAAGAGATCAGTGAAATTGGCAATCAGCATCACCATTTGTCCAACAGAAATCTCCATTATTTAGGCACCAATACTATTGCAACAACATAATTCATATCATAAAACTGAATGGCAAAAAACTTTTAATATTAGTGTAAAGATCAATCAAAGCCATTTGATGAGCTGCCCCAACGTTTGATATTTTACTTTCTGCAAAGACATTTGATGAGCTGCCCCAAAAAAAGGAAGAAGCTAATATGTTCTATTTGGAGGGTAAAGCATCATAACCATTGCTTGAGAAAAACAGAAAAGATCTCTGAAGCATCAGGAACAGGTACAATACTCTTCTAATGCAAGCACTTCTCAAATTACCAAAGTGCGGAAGCAACGGTGGCCCAACACTTCTCAAAGAAAATTCTGTGGAAGTACTAGCCGCTCCAAACTTGAAAGGTTATAAGCATTCCATTAAACATCACAAAGAATTTATAATAAGTATTCCATACAAATAAGCTTTCAGATATTGTGAATCCCATTCATTTTAACTCGAGATAAAGTATAAACTATCTGCTGCTCATCTTTAAGGCATGTGGTTGCCCTTGAATTCATGGGCCATCCAAGTTGCTTAATCGCCATGACACGTGGAAAAGTAAAAAAATGAAAGCTTAGGTGTTAAATATGTAAAAATATAAGAATTGAATTGAGAAGCAAAATGTTCAGCGTGGATGTCAGAAGCACTTTCCACATGAAGGATGGCAGTTTGGGTCTTCCCACTTACAGGAAAAAAAATAACAACCTAATTTCTCGTGTAGCAAATTCGGAATATCAGAAGTATTCTTATATATTCTGTACTCAGCAATAGCTACAGTAATGTGAATTGCCTGCATGTAGCAGGACTCAGCAGCCAAAAGAATTTTCGGCTAAGAAAAGAGGACAGCTCTGCGAACAACAGTGTAGGATGCAGCTAGAAAATTGCAAGGAAGCAGCAGCAGCAGCAATAAGGAAAATTACCATCAATTGGAATGAAAAACAACAGCTATTTATCAAGGCAAATATGTATACCCAAGCCAAAACTAACATTAATAACTTTTCAATCTAAAGTCATCTTTCCAATCTTCAGGACATGAGCGTTAAGATAAGTGCAACCAACATATACATTAGTAAACTTCTTTTAAATAAACCAACATTTACAGAGCACACAGTTATAATGTACTTACATTTCTCACATCTTAACTACAATATTTACACACATAGCACTCAAATAATTAATACCACATAGCATATACACTACTAAACTTCTTAAATTTTCTTCTTGCTTCTATCTAATCAGAATTTAAACTCAGTGAAGGGGCAGAAAGAGTACTTGGTTTACTGCATGAAGAACAGCCAATGGCATGAACTGCTACAAAGATTGAACCAAAATCGGAAGAGGTAACCGGAACAGTACAATATATCCAGCTTTTTAATTGGGCCAATGGTTGCTCTCATTTTAATCAGAACAAAGGAATTCATATAACTGAAACAGTGCTATAAATTTTAAACAAACAAAGGAATTCATAAAACNAAAATATGTTGTTGAACGTTTTTGGGTGTGCAGCGAGCATCTCGCCCACCCATTTATCCCCAATAAAGGATGACGTCATGCGAAGTGTTCTAATAGGGACAAAGCGGTAGTATTCTAACAGTATTATAACAATCGCTACAACCATAGCCATTTTTCTGTGGCGTTCTCGCTGTTGATCCATACTGGACAACTGATTAGTTAGGGTTACATGCAATGGATAAACTACTTCGTAACCTAAAATTAAAAAAACAAACTTTGTCAAATGTAAAAGATTAAAGACGATAAACTATGCAAATGAACAACTAAAATACAACAAATATTACAACAACATTTTTTAGAAATCAATGTCTTGAAAATAAAGGATAAACAAACTAGACCCTAAAACTGAAAGTAGTAAAGGCAACACATAAGACACTCATTTCTCCATGAAAACACGCAAATATTCGGCACGCGGCCTCTTGAGTTTCNAAGGATAAACAAACTAGACCCTAAAACTGAAAGTAGTAAAGGCAACACATAAGACACTCATTTCTCCATCAAAACACGCAAATATTCGGCACGCGGCCTCTTGAATTTTTGTCTGCGGGTCGGGTCCTCGAGCAATTTAATACATTTTAAATAAAAATCTGGATCAGCCACAATTTATGGAACCCCGTCTAATAAACCATAAAGTCATCAATCGTGGGGTCAACTGCAGGAGGAGGGGGCGAAGCTGCAAACACTTCTATCAATCTATCTATTGAGCTCTTTACAAAAACATTTTTGTCTTTCCTCATTTTCTCCAACCTGGGCCTCTTTGAGCGGCACGTTGACTCAAGCTCCATCGGATTTATGCTAGAACCCTCACCAGAACTCATAACCAGCTTGGGTGGCAAGTTTAATGAGATGTCAGCAAACCCCTGCTCACTTTGGTTGAATGCATGTTGACCTGTAGGGACTACCCCCCTAAACATTGCATCAAGTTATCTTTTACGTCCGGGTTAATACCGCACACCCTAATTTTTTTTTGCAGCTGGTACTGGCTGCAACGTGGTAGCGAAAGGGGGAGGTCTTATTCGTCACAACAAAACAGAAATCATAATGAGCAAAAATTTATGTTAGTGCATTACTATTATCTCTAATTTCTCTGTCCACCATTCCTCTGAAGCATCAATGATACGCTTAATGGGATCCCAACCCCAATTGCATTATGAATTTTTGTCTATCATACTCCCTTCCAGTCAATTCCTTGAAGCTCTTAAAGATGTTTTGTCAGCCCTCCTTTTTAAAGTATGTGGTAGGTCTATTACCGGTCTCAATCTCTTTAATGCAAAGATAAAAAAAAAGATATTTGTAACTTCCTTATCCCACATTGTTGACGGACCTCCTTCTTTAAACATTGGCATGTTTANAGCAAACCCCTGCTCACTTTGGTTGAATGCATGTTGACCTGTAGGGACTACCCCCCTAAACATTGCATCAAGGTATCTTTTACGTCCGGGTTAATACCGCACACCCTAAATTTTTTTTGCAGCTGGTACTGGCTGCAACGTGGTAGCGAAAGGGGGAGGTCTTATTAGTCACAACAAAACAGAAATCATAATGAGCAAAAATTTATGTTAGTGCATTACTATTATCTCTAATTTCTCTGTCCACCATTCCTCTGAAGCATCAATGATACGCTTAATGGGATCCCAACCCCAATTGCATTATGAATTTTTGTCTATCATACTCCCTTCCAGTCAATTCCTTGAACCTCTTAAAGATGTTTTGTCAGCCCTCCTTGTTAAAGTATGTGGTAGGTCTATTACCGGTCTCAATCTCTTTAATGCAAAGATCAAAAAAAAGATATTTGTAACTTCCTTATCCTACATTGTTGACGGACCTCCTTCTTTAAACATTGGCATGTTTGAACTAATTAAAGATTACAAAAGTTCAACAAAATATGTTAAGATATAACAAAATAATTTTTTTAAAAAACAAGTATTACATTTAAATATACTCATTTAATTATAAATAGAAACAAAATAAAATGAAAATAAAAAAGATATAAACATTCATGTGTGAATCTCTTAAAAAGAAGAATGGTTTATATAATCCCTTAAATACTCAACAGTTATTGAAGAAAGTGAAGGCGTATATAACCCAATGTGGTCAAATGCTGAACTAATAACATAAAATGAGAATGAATTGTATGAGTTTATATGAAAGAAAGCTGATAATACTTGAAACTTCATGACCAAGCATTCTTACTTATTAGTAAAAAAACAAATAATTGAGAATTTATAAGCTTTTATTGATCACAATCTTCAACCATTGACCAAAATCCAAACCGAATGAACCATAATTATCAGTAAGAATGCTTGGTCATGAAACATATATATATATACTTAAAATAATCCAATTCTATATATATATATATACAAATTTTCTATTAAAATATACGTCTAGCTTAGCTTCAGCCAATATTATATGAAAAATCCTAAAATCGGAAACCCAAAGATGGATTCCATGGAATCACATTACCTGAAATTTTTTTCTCTGAAAAATAGGAATAACGAACACATATAATATATTAGGAAGAAGATGTTTCCTAATATAAGCACGCCCCTTCTTTAATTTGCCTGCATTATGTTCTCAAACCAAACACGTCTTCGTTAGTTACAGAGAACCATGGCCAGCACCAAACCCCTTCTTTAATANAAGAGAGACTGAAGTCATAATCATACTCATAACAAATCATTCTTGTGGCTTGTGTTGCCTGATAACATAAGGAGGGCAAGCATGAGCACAAATATAATTGCATATGAAAAGAATGCTTCAATCTATCACCATGCAACACTGTCCTTGACAGTTTTATTAAAAGGAATCTTGAAGATAGAGATAGCAGTAGATGTACCAAATAGAGAATTTAATAGATTAATTGCAAGGTTAGAGAATGCAATCCACATCAACATGATTCATGACTTTACAAATATTTAAGAAAGAAACAAATTCTCTATGCCAAAAACTAATGATAAAGTGGGATATCTTTTTAAAAGAAAGCCTTCTCACTGTTTACAGAACAAAAAAATTACATCAATGA
This sequence comes from Phalaenopsis hybrid cultivar, assembly GCA_002079205.1. Lineage (NCBI taxonomy): Eukaryota > Viridiplantae > Streptophyta > Magnoliopsida > Asparagales > Orchidaceae > Phalaenopsis > Phalaenopsis hybrid cultivar. Next base: position 166 of record JXCR01119899.1, on the reverse strand, counting down.
GGTGCACACCTCATGCTTGTTAGAAGAATGATACATAAAGTATGCAAAATAAATTAGACTGGGTCAATCAGCGGTCACATATAGCATCTGTGATACGTTCACTCAAAGAAGCCATCTCCACTGCACCTTCGCCATCCTGGGCGTCAAATTCATGGGACTCCATACA
>JXCR01119888.1:0-12445 GCA_002079205.1 Phalaenopsis hybrid cultivar | reverse complement strand
TATATATATATATATATATATATATATATGAGTTGCCTCCCATAAAGCGTTTGGTTTAACGTCGTTAGCCTGACATACCATTTGATTAGTTGTGTTGACTTAACATTAAAACTTCTTTAAATTGTGGTATGTACCCTCCATAATAATGTTTCAATCGATGCCCATTAACTTTAAATATATTTCCAGTGTTAGGATCTTTAACAACAACAGTTCCATAATGATAAACTTTAATCACTTTAAACGATCATAACCATCTAGATTTCAGTTTTCTTGGAAATAATCTCAATCTTGTATTATATAATAAAACTTCTTATTCAGGTTCAAACTTCTTTTGAATTATCTTCTGATCATGTCATATTTTCATTTTCTCTTTATATATTTTTGCATTATCATATATTTCATTTTTAATCTCCTCAAGTTCATTGAGTTGTAATAATCTTTTCTCACCAGCATCCTTTAAATTAAAATTAAATTCCTTAATAGCACAAAATGCTTTATGCTCAAATTCTACTGGTAAGTGACATGTTTTTCCAAAAATAAGCCTATATGGGGACATTCTTATGAGAGTCTTATAAGCAGTTTTGTATGCCCATAATGCAGTATCTAATCTAGCAGACCAATCCAATTTATAAGGATTTACAGCTTTTTCTAAAATTTGTTTAATTTCATGATTTGATATCTCTGCTAGACCGCTAGTTTGAGAATGATAAGCAGTAGAGAATCTATGCATAATATCATATTTCTTAATTAATTTGTTGATTCTCTTATTCCTAAAATGAATCATCAATCAGTAATAATTACTCTCGGCATTCCAAATCTTGTAAAAATATTTTTAATTAAAAATTTAGAAACACTCCGAGCATCACATCTAGTTACAACAATAACTTCAATCCATTTGGACATATACTCAACAACAAACAATATATATAAATTCCCAAATGAAGGCATAAATGGTCCCAAAAATCTAATCCCCACACATAAAAAATTTCAACTTCTAATGTGTAATTTAGAGGCATTTTATTTCTTCTAGAAATATTTTCTACTCGTTGACATCGATCACACGTTTTAATATATTCATTAACATATCTAAAAAGAGTAGGTCAATAAAATTGAGCTTGCAAATTTTTATATGTAGGTCTATTCGTTCCAAAATATCCTCCAAATTCAGAATTATGATATCTTTTAATTATATGTTGAGTTTCCTCATAAGGCACACACCTTCTAATAATTAGATCTTTACATTATTTATATAAATATGGGTCATCCCAAAAATAGAATTTTTAATCGTATATAAATTTCTTTAATTGTGGATTTTTGAAATCAGGTGGCAAAATATCACTTACAGTATAATTTACTATATCGGCATACCATGGTGCATTCATTTCATCAATATTATATAATTCTTCATCAGGGAAATTCTCTAAAGTTTCGTTTACAGAATTAGTTAATATTTCTCTTTCTAGTCTAGAGAAATGGCCCGCTATTTAATTTTCATTTCTCTTTCTATCAACTACGATAAAATCAAACTCTTGCAATAGAAGCATCCATCTAATTAATCTTGATTTAACATCCTTCTTTTGAATCAAGTATTTAATAGTAGAATGATCTGTATGCATTATACAGTTAGATCCAATTAAGTAAGGTCTAAATTTATCAAAGACATAAACAATAATGAGTAACTCTCTTTCAGTAGTAGTGTAGTTAATTTGAGAATCATTTGGAGTTTTACTAGCATAATATATCACTTTAAAAACTTTGTTGTACCTTTGTCCTAAAACAACCCTAATAGCATAATCACTAGCATCACACATTTTTTCAAATGGTTTCTCCCAATCAGGTGGAACTATTATAGATGCAGTGATTAATTTTTCTTTCAATAATTCAAATGTTTTTACGCATTCCTCATTAAAATCAAATTTCATGTCCTTTTTCTAAAAGTTGGCATAATGACTTAGTTATTTTAGACAAATTTTTTATGTAACGCCTGTAAAAACCAGCATGTCCTAAAAAGCTTCTTACCACTTTAACATTAGTCGAAGGTGGTAATTTTTCAATTACTTGAATTTTTGTAGGATCTACTTCCATGTCATTTTCAAAAATTTTATGTTCAAGTACAATTCCTCCTGCAACCATAAATTGATATTTTTCCCAATTTAGTACTAGGTTGATTTTTTCACATACTTCCAGAACTTTTTATTAATTATTTAAGTATAATTCAAAAGAAGTTCCAAATACCAAAAAAATCATCCATAAACACTTTCATTCCATGTTCAATAAAATTGCTAAAGATTGACATCATACATCTTTGAAATGTTGCAGGTGCATTGCATAGTCCAAAAGGCATTCTACAAAAAGCAAATGTTCCATATGGGCTAGTAAATGTTGTCTTCTCTTGATCCTCTAGAGCAATTGAAATTTGGTGATAACCAGTATATCCATCTAAAAAGCAATAATATTTGTTCCCAATCAATCTATCCAACATTTGGTCTAGAAAAGGTAAAGGGAAGTGATCTTTTCTGGTGGTCATGTTTAATTTTCTATAGTCAATACAAATTCGCCAACCAGTAACTTGTCTTATTGGTATTAATTCATTTTTCTCATTTTCTTCAACGTTTACTCTTCCATTCTTTTGAACACAGTGAATTGGACTTACCCAAGCACTGCCTGAAATAGGATATATAATTCAAACTTCTAGCCATTTTAAAATTTCTTTTTTAACAACTTCTTTCATTATTAGGTTTAATCTCCTCTGAGGATCAGCTTTAGGTTCAAACTGTTCATCTAATAGAATTCTGTGCATATAAATAGGAGGATTTATTCCTTTAATATCTGCTAAAGCTCATCCAAAAGCCTTTTTATATTTTTTTAACATTTCTATTAATTTTTGTTCTTGAATTTCAGTTAATTCAGAAGATACAATAACAGACAATGTAGATGACTCTCCTAAAAATACATATTTTAAATGGGCAGGTAATATTTTCAGTTCAAGTTCATGTGGTTTAATACTTGAAGAAACAAGATTTGCTTTATCGTTTTCCAACAAGTCTAAGGTTTTAAATTTTCCCTGAATATAATCCAAATCTTCTTCTTTTATTTCCTCCTTATTTTCAAAAAATTTTGCTTGCTTTAATTTGTCTTCAAACTCATTCTTAAATTTCTCATTACTCAGATAATCGGTTTCTTTCATCCTAAAACATTCATTATTTTTTATTATGCTGGATATTTCATAGCTTTTGCAATATTAAATGTTACTTCTTGATCATTAACTCTCATTACTAATTCTTCTTTTTGCACATCTATCACAGCTCTTCCTGTTGCAAGAAATGATCTCCCAAAATAATAGAAATTTCTTTATCTTCTTCCATATGTAATACTATAAAGTCTATAGGGAAAGTAAATTTATCCATTTTTACTAATACATCCTCTATAACTCCTTTTAGATAAGTTATTGATCGATCAGCTAACTAAAGAGTTACAGTAGTAGGGGAAATCTCTTCCAAATCTAAACGTTTAAAGATCGATAAAGAGATAAGATTGATACTCGCTCTTAAATTACATAAAGCTTTTTCCAAAAAAACCTTTCACAAAGAGCACAAGGTATAGTAAAACTATTAGGATCTTTTAATTTTTTAGGAAGCTTTTTCTGAATAATAGCACTACACTCTTCACTGAGTGCAACGATCTCATGATATGTAAACTTCCTTTTCTTATTTAGTACATCCATAATAGCACTGCACTCTTCACTGAGTGCAACGGTCTCATGATCTGTAAACTTCCTTTTCTTGTTTAGTATATCCTTCATAAATTTCACATAACTTGGCATTTGTTCCAAAGCTTCAATAAAAGGAATGTTTATCGTTAACTTCTTAAGGATTTCCAAAAATTTTGTAAATTGCTTATCTTTATTCTTCTGCTTCAGTCTTTGAGGAAACAGAGGTAATGGTTTTTCTAAAGGACCATGTGTTTGTTCATTTTCATTTTGGTCTCTTTCCATTTCTTCCTTCTCTTCATCAAATTCATTTTCTCTTTGGATCCTTGTTTCAACTTCTTTTCCACTTCGTAATTGAATAGCTTTAATTTAGTCCTTATTTTGATCTTTTGGATTAACTTCCACCGTACTGGAAAGAATTTCAGAAGGTCTGTTACTGAGTGCAGTAGCAATATGTCCTAACTGATTTTTAATTTTTCTAATAGGAGCCCCTTGATTTTGTATTTGAGTTCCCATGTTTAACATTACTTCTTCTATTATCAACTTCTTTTCTTTAACTTGTGGGTTAAGATTAAAGTTAAATCTAGGAGGATAATAAAGTCGATAACTAGGATTTTCTTGGTTGTTCAAATTTCCAGAGGGATTCACCAAATGGTTATAAATATTCCAACTAAAATTACGGTGATTTTTCCATCCAGGATTATAAAGGTTAGAATAGGGATTGTTATTTTGATTATTTATAACATTTAAAGTTTCATAAGATGATTGAGTATCAATGATCTATCCTAGTGAATTTTGCTCTAATACTATGGGTATTTGAGAATAGTTCACTCATATTTGATCAATCTTTTTCGAAATAGCAACAATTTGAGATGTTAAAATATACATTGCATTAGAATCATAAATACTAGCTACTCTCTTAGGATTTACCTTTTCATAGGGCCATTGAAAATTGTTAGTAGCCATTTCTTCAATTAAAGAATATGCTTCATCAAAAAGGTTATAACATTATGATCCACCTGCAGCAGCAATCTTATAATAGATCTTAGCTAATCCATTATAAAATGTTTGAATTATTAACCAATCTTGTAAAGCATGGTGTGGACATTTTATAAGAAGAACTTTTTATCTTTCCAAAGCTTCATATATTGATTCCCCTTCAAACTAACAAAAATATGTAATGTCATTTCTAAGCTTAACAGTTTTTGAAGGTGGAAAATATTTAGCAAAAAATTTTTGTGATAGTTCTCCCCAAGTTCTGATAGATCCAGGTGCTAATGAATTTAACCAAGCATTGGCTTTATCCCTTAATGAAAAGGAAAAAGCCTAAGCCTAACAACATCATTAGACACTCTGTCACATTTAAAAGTGACGCAAGTTTCGAGAAAACTAGAAATATGTAAGTTTGGATCTTTAGTAGGTGTTCCTTCAAATTAATTATTTTGTACCATTTGGATAATAGCAGGTTTAAGCTTAAATGAATTAGCAGCAACATCAGGAATTTGAATAGTCAAGTGAAGTTCATTTGTTGTCAGATTAGCATAATCTTTTAAAGGTCTTTGTCGATTTTCATTTATTTGATTATTTAAGTTATTCAACATTTCATTTAAATTTTTAATTTATTTTTATTGTTTCTGAATTTTTTTTTATAGTACCCTCTAATTTTAAATCGTAAGGTACTAAACCTTCAGATCTAATATTTTGCATAAACAAATAAAAGAATCAAAGAAAAATTTCTTAAAAATAACTCTTAAATAAAAATACATTTTCTTTTTTGGATTTTTGAATTTTTGAATTTTTTTTAATTTTTGATATAATTATCTCTAAATTTCCTAATTTATCAAATATACTTATTTTACTGTTACCTTCCGCGACAACGATGCCAAAAACTTAATCCCGAGAATATAGTTGTGTAAAAATTTAATAGTTGACTCCGCTATGCAACGGTGCCAAAAACTTGATGCAATATTTTATGAATAAGAAATTTAAGCAATTAATATTGGGATTCTACGCAAGTATATGTATCGTTATCAAGTAATAAAGAACTTTCTATTTAAGCCCCAAATATCGATCCCACAGGGAAGGTTTAATTTGAAATGATAAATTTACTAGGAAATTCACAAAAAGTCAATACTAAATTATTGTCACTAATTTCTAATGTTGAGATATTATCAGAACTAAAATATTTAACTAATAACAAAACTGAAATACAAAGTTTAAAGAGTAACTACTAAACTATTAAACTATTAAACTATTAAACTATGTTTATATGATGAAGATTTCTTATGTGAAAAATCATCTTTCCCAATATAATGAGGTTTTGGTAAAATAAGATGAGATCAATGGTTCAATTATGTATTATGCCAAATAAGAACAATTTTAATTTTCTACCCTGATACAGTGTTATAGAAAATCATTGGCTAATCTCAGGTTTAGTCCCTAAATCCGTGACAAGGCTAGGGGATACTGGCTCCAACTCCAGAGCTCCCACTTCCCTTCACCTGAAGGCTAACTCTCACTTTATTTTCTAAACACTAAGACCAAATTGGGGATTTTAGTCTGTCACCCTAAAGATTCTCCAATTCTACACCCAACAAAGTATATTTCCATATTTATTTGCACTTAATTCCATGAACTAAGTTCTCCTTCATGAAATCAAATGTGATCCTCACTCTGTTGTAGAATTCATACTCATTTCCTGGATCATATGTTTCACAACATATTTTAACAATTCAATTGGTCATATCGAAAAGTAAATTAAGTTCGAAGTTGAAAAATCATCACAATTTATTTTATATTTTAATATTGACAAATCCATATTATCTCTTCATTTCACCATATCTCAGAGTAGGGAGAAAGATAAAGTAAACTACTCAGACTTCATGAGAAAAATACAACAAAACACAAATTTCATATATAAAAGAAAGTCCATTCAAAAATAATAAACAAACAACACTTATATGAAACTATTTCTCAAAGCAAATCTGTAGCCTCTTCTAAGAAATGAAGAAAGAAGAAATCTCTCACTTTCTCCTTCTCCAACACTCTTAGAGAAGAGTTTGCACTTAATCTCACCACAAAACTCTAAATTATAAGAACAGTGGACTCTAAATGGTTGTGGAATGAAAAATGGAGGAATGTGTTGTGTGGAAAGTTGAATTAGGGCGATGGAATGACAGGAAGAGCAACTTTTTTTTATCAATTTCGACCCCAAATAAAGCCTAGACTCGGTTCTCCAATAGGTGCCTACAAAAACTCTTCAAAATGCGTCCAGATTCGTCGAATCTTCTAGAAATCGAGGCTGAATCAACGTTGGCACCGTCGGCACCAGTGTCCCGTAATTAAATTCAATGCTCTTTGTCAAACAGCGTCGTCGGCTTCTGGCATTGTCGGCGCTGAACAAATTTCAACTTCATTTTTGCTCCAAATTTCATTCTTTTTGCTTCCTTCTTGCTTCAAGTTCTAAAATTCAACAACCTGCAAGAAAATATACAATTATCTTCCATTAAAGTGCAATATCACAAAAAATGAGTATAAATTTTGGGTCTAAAAATGCATATATTTTTTATGTATCAGGCAACACTATATGTCTCTTAAGATGTTTGACCATAAATATCAAGGACTAAGTTAAAGCAAAATTTTGAGGGAATTATTCAAGACTAATAAAATTTGAGGTTTTTTATAACTTCAAATTTGGCTAGTTTCAAATTGAAGCTATTCAAATTGATTCTCAACCAACAACTTTTTGAACTTAATTAAATTCTCAAATTATTTTATAATTTAATCAAAATGAAAATGAATGTGTGAATAAAATCATGTTTAGAAGGATTAACTAAAATATACTAGCAGAAAAAGCCAAACAATATAGTTCATACCACTTAGCAAGAGATTATATGTGAAATGTTATTATAACTTAAGGTGATTTTTATTAAATCAATGAATTATTATGTCTCATTTTCTTATATTTTATTCTTTTGGGTGTTTCATTTGGATTAATATTAATAAAAAATAGATTATAAAGTGTAAATAATACCCTAAAGGGCTCATTTCTGAAAAAATAAAAATTTGTTCAAATTTAGTGCAATTAAAATACACTACTGATAAGTTTTTCCCTTTTTATTTATTCTCACATTTTAGTCCCTCATCATAGTAGTCCATGCAGGTTGAATGCTAACCTCATCTTCTACTCATCATTGTAATCCTTATTGGCCTTAGATTACTAATCCTTGTAGTCTCAAAACACTAAACATCATTACACTAGCCTTTATCGTGCAAAAAAATCTCTATAAGCCTCACAACATCTACCCTCATTCATTGATCATTATTATGGACATTTTCTATTGTCAATCTTAAGTTTGCTACTATTTTACTTTATTTTATTATCTTTCAATTTTGGTTGTTTAGATATATTTTTAGAAGTTGTAAATGTTTTAAAAAAGTATGAATGAAGAATTGTACACCTATTCAAATAAAAAAAAACACCAATTTTTTTATTTATTTTAATGACAATCAAATAATTACTAGAGTTCTAAACACTTCCTCTATTGATTTGCATGTAACAAATCTTTAGCACCACCTCCTCTCTTCTTCTCCATCCTTTTTTCCTTTGAGGTGCTCCTTTCTCTTCACCATATTGTACAATTATTCTCTAATCCTTCAACCCTAGCTTTTTGGCAGACTCCATGTATTTTGCTTCTCTGTCATCATCATATTTTTTTTTTATTTTTCTTATTTATTAAATTCTCACAAATCTTTATTTGCTAAGCAGTGCACACAATTTCATCTTCTCCTTTTCAAATGACTCTTCTTCTCTTAACCTCATCAAGTTTTCACCCCTTTCCTTTTCTAGCCCTAATTCACTGTCTATTTTTAGTGTTATCCCAAGTTTTGTCAAACATCGATTTAGCTCTCTTAAAATGTTTGCTTTATTTAGAAATCAGTCTCTTAAAAGAAAATCAATTCTTATTTCAAATACACTGGTTGCAAATAAATTTATCCTTAGCTATGTTGCAATTTTTATGAAGTGATATCTTTTTAATAGGATGACGTAAATCAAGGAGCAAATGGATTAGAATAAACAAAAGTCTTGACATAATTACATTGTATGAATTGATTTTTGCTATAGTAAAATAAATTTGGACTCAAAATGAAAATATTAAACTTATTGCACTCTTTAGATATTATTTTCTTTCTTTCGGATCTCTTTTCAAAAAGACTCTAACTATTGTATTTAGGGACTTCTCGTTCTTTAACATAAAAGCCCTAATTCTAAAAAATGTCCCAGAACTTCAAATTATTAAAATATAAGTTTCTTTAGTCTCCTTTGCAGATTAAACTAGCTAAATTTTTCCTACTAGTTGGAACCAAAAAAATACCTATCTAAGGTACCGAGTAAACTTTGTATTTCAATTTTGATGGATAATTTAACTATATCAAAAGATTGACTCACTTTTGTAAGGTTTTTTTTTCTTATTAGGTCTTTATCACATTTTTCTATCCATGTGAATATCAATATAACATAAATTATGAATGACCAGTGATATATAACTTAGATAATTGATTTATACCTTTAGTGTAGATCTTTTGGTCATAAGAATTGTAGTTGCTATGCTCAATATGAAAATAATGAAGATAATTTTTTCAATTTGTGAAAGGTTCATAGAGATAAGCTATTATCATATTTAGAAAAGAAGAGGTAAACAAATTTCTAAATCTAAAGATCATACCACTTACAATTCCCCTCTCAATTACAACAAAAAGTGCAAATCATGTTTCTAATATACCTTATAATCAAACAAAATAGAATGCCTCCACATCGCACCCACTTATTTTAGTGGAGACCATCTTTTTGCATTTGGAATGAGCTAAAAATTATGAAATAAAGCCTCAAACAAAATTGTTAGAAGTAGCTAATAAAGCCTAACCATGTTTATTGAACTACAAAGAAAAATAAGCTTTTCTTTTTTGGATCTTTTTTTCTCAATTCAAAAGCGTTCAAGCCAATCTTATTATTATTTCTTTTAATGAAAACAATCAATTCAATTAAATTTGACAGAGAGATGGCAGGGTTTCCGAAGGTTTTCTTGAATTTTCTTTATAAAAAGATAAATTGCAAACAATATTTTAACCATACCAAACAACTTTCCTCCTTTAAGGTAATATTTATTCTTAGTTAGATATTGTATCTTATATCATCAACTATTTCATAATATTCTTTATCGTGCTAGTCAAAATTCTGGTGTTGATCAAAATAATTTCCTTGTGTTGAGTCTTATTTCTAAAATAAAAAATTATTTTTTTTAATCCAAAATAAAGTAGTATTTTAATTTCCTTGAGTGATGATAAATTAGTAGGATCTAACGGTATCAATACCAAATTATTTTGATGTATTTGAATAATTGTTATTTCTCAATTCGTTGGCGTTATTTCACATTTCTTTAATGCCGCTACATTTTCTAACTATTTCTAACATTCTAATATTATTTTGATTCCAAAGAAAATAAATTCACAATAATGATTTCAATCATTTGTTTTTATAACATATTTTCAAGATCATAATCATTTTTTCTCATTTAGATTGAAGCATATTTTTTGCAAGATCATTAATCCAACCTAGTTGCTTTTATGGAAGGTGAAGACATTACAAAGAATGCCATTGTTGTTATCGACATTCCGAAAGTATTCGTGAGAAAGACTAACTTAAAGTCTTTTTGTGCCAAATTAGATCTTACTAATGTTTAGATTTTGTTATAGACAAATGTTAATCTATTGTCGACACAATATTGGATTTCCCCTAGAGTTTGCTAATTGGATGGAATGATGTTTTTACTCAGTTCCTCTTTGTGATAATGAATGGTGAATTGCATGGGCAGTTTGACCTCAACTCTGATATTAGACAACGATTCATACTTTCTTCATCCTTTCTTTTCGATATTATCATCGAGAAAATGTGTTGTATTTTAAATGAAAGTGGTGCTATTAACAATTATAACTTGTTTATTTGTAATAGGGCTGCTATTTGTCTCCTAATATTTATACTGATCTATCGTTCATTTGGCTTATCAATGAAGACTCATAACTTGGACTCATATTTGATTTATCTATTTTTAAGTATAGAATGGATGTACAAATTAAGTTGGACAAATTTGACCTTTTGGGTCCAATTATATCATGAATTCTAATACTTTGTTATGACTTTTTAATTTTTAATTAACAATCTAACTCTTAAATAACTTTGACTTCCTATTTGCAGTAGACAATTAAGAATGTTTGACTTTCAATTAGTTGTTTGCAAGTAAACTTTGATTGCTAAACTTCTCACTCAATATTTATTTATCCCATTGGTTATATGATGTGTATTTATAGGGTTGCTCAAGAAAAGATTTAGAGTCAAACATGCCTNCTTTGTTATGACTTTTTAATTTTTAATTAACAATCTAACTCTTAAATAACTTTGACTTCCTATTTGCAGTAGTCAATTGAGAATGTTTGACTTTCAATTAGTTTGTTTGCAAGTAAACTTTGATTGCTAAAATTCACACTCAATATTTATTTATCCCATTGGTTATATGATGCGTATTTTTAAGGTTGCTCAAGAAAAGATTTAGAGTCAAACATGCCTACTTCTATTTGATAATAAAGAGGATAAAATGTTTCAAATCATTTTTTAGAGTTATGCAACTAAAACACTTGTGAAGGGCGGCTTGATTTTTGTCTTATTTATTGACTTGCCAGTTTATAAATGTCTACTTTCTACTTTTAGATTGTTGGAATAGTTATAATAACATCTTGACTTCTAGTGAGCTAATATTATACATTTAATTCAAATTTTGGAGGAATTAATAGGATGAAGTAGGCTATGGGTGATGAGATTTTTAGTTCTTTTGATGTTTCATGCTCAACAACATATCCTGTTGTTGGTTGATTAGATACTAAATCTAAAATGGCATACTTATCATGTTACGGAAGATGGAACATGAATTCAAATTTCTTAGAATTCAACATGTCTGAAGATACTACGAGACCTTTGAGTGTTTTGGAAAATAACCATATCTTAATCAAACATGTTAAATATATTTTATTTCAAATCAAAACATAAACAAAACAAAATATGAAATGAAAAATAAAAAATAATAACATGTAAGAACATACTAGAATTGATCCTGAAAACACTTCAGCAACATACTCTATATTATGACGTGGTGTTTGCTGTTAAGGCTCGTGCGCATAAATATATTCTAGTTGTATATATATTGTGGCACTCATAATTCCACAAAAAAATAAAAAAAATAAAAAATATTTTTGATAAATTTACATCAATACCCCGCAATTTTTATATATTTACAAATCTGACACCTAAAGTTTGATATTTATACTTAATGTCAAAACCTATACATGAAAATGTGTATTTCACCTTTAAAATGGTAGTCATGATTATACTTTGGATGTGAAGTTAAAAAATTGAGTGATATGCATATATATATATATATATATATGTAAGTTCAGGTGTTAGATATTTAAATACATAAGAATTGTGTTGTATGTATGCAAATGTTAGGCAGGTGAGAGGTCTAAACAATGTGCCTGCATCTTTAGTCTTCTGTTAAAATTTAAAAAAAAAAATCTCAAAATGAATTTGTTTTTTCTTCATCAAACGTCTCACAACCTCGCATTCAGCAAACCTGCATGGAGCTAATGCATGACAAGTATGCTCGAATTTATAACATATATATATAT
>JXCR01119885.1:0-17173 GCA_002079205.1 Phalaenopsis hybrid cultivar | reverse complement strand
CGCATAATATCCAAATAAAATAAAATAATTAGTGTATAATTATGAGTTTCCTATTAATTATTCAGGTGATTATATGAAATGAATCAATAGCACTAATTATCCTGATATAGTGTAAATAGCCTTGATTGCACATAAGTNTCATCATTGTAGGGAGCGACTTGCAAAAAATCAAAGATGCCAAAATATTATTGAGGAACCAATTCAAATTAGAGACCTCGGACAATTGAAATATTTTCTTGGTATTGAGGTTGTGCGATCCTAGAAGGGTATTGTGCTTTCACAACAAAAGTATGCTCTTGAAATTCTCGAGGATGTTGGGTGCCTCGGTGCAAAACCNGACCTCGGACAATTGAAATATTTTCTTGGTATTGAAGTTGTGCGATCCTAGAAGGGTATTGTGCTTTCACAAAAAAAGTATGCTCTTGAAATTCTCGAGGATGTTGGGTGCCTCGGTGCAAAACAAGCCAATTTCCCTATGGAACAAAGCTTATCTCTTAGCAAATCATAAAGATAATAAGTCACTGATCCACCATCATATCGAAGACTAGTTGAGAGATTAATCTATTTGACTATCACACGTCCTGACTTGGCATATGCAGTTCATATTCTAAGTCAATTTATGGACAAGCCACCAGTGCCACACTTCGAAGCAGCTCATCGGGTTCTACATTATGTAAAACAGGCAGTAGAACAAGGAATTTTTCTCTCAACATAAAGATCAATCCAACTAAATGTCTTTTGTGATGCAAATTGGGCCAGTTGTCGTAACACTTGAAGATTAGTTACTTGGAATTGTATCTTCCTTGGGAATTCATTAATTTCTTGAAAAATNGCTATATATTTATGCATAAGAATATGCATTTGATCAGTTTTAAAATGTTAGTATGACTGATATTTTTAATGTGATATTAAGTATTAAAGTTCAAGTGCAAGATATGTAATTACATGAGAATTGTGCGGTACGTACGTAAATGCCCCATTTTATTAGATATTGTTGATAAAGACTTATTTTAATTGAATTGAAATAAAGATTAAATTAATTTGATTGGAGAGTGATTAGTGATTAAACTGTTACATTAATGGGATGCTAATATCTACAAGTGGGGGCTAATAGTTATTGAGTACTTTAGGAGTCGTAAATCCTAATATTCATGTGGCTCATAAAAAAATCATCTTATCAAACTTTAGGAGTTGCAATTTTCTGCTGAAATATCATAAAAATTATTAATCTTAATTATAATTTTAATGGACAACAGTTATTTGAGCAGTAATCACTCTATTATCATCAATTTATCTCAATGCATTTATTATTCTAACAATTAAAATCTTAATTCTTTTTTTATAATTAATTTCATAACATAAAAATTTAACCATCTTTAATATTCTCCCTTAATTTAATTTAATTTAATTTATTGCATAAAAAGCATGCAATATGTTTACTAAAAATCAGCAAAATTTTTGTATTATAAGATAACAATAAAAATGATTATTGTTTGTCTTTGTAGGATAAAATTTACTTTACCTTTATCAGTCAATCAATTAAGTCTCCTCCTGTGCTTTGAGTGATATGACCTAGATTTCTCTACCACACATATAGTAATTTATCATATTTTTTAGTACAAATATTATCTATAAACTATGAAAATCTTATGCGCCAATTTAACTTATAAATAAGCTCATTAATGCATCTATAATGACTTGTAAACCAATTATAATGACCTAGATTGGCAGTACAAGAAATAAACCAATTATAATGACTTGTAAACAAACATTTATTTTCACAATGATATAAATAGGGATAAAAGCAAGAGATCCAAAATTATAGAAATTAAGATGGAAAGAGTTGAGATTCTTCAATTATTGATCATCACTTTGTTGCCTTACTGTTGCTTCATAGTGAGAAGTGAAGGCAGTGTAGGTATTAGCAAAGTGCATCAACATTGTAGGCTTGAGGAAATGAATGCCCTCCTTACCCTTAAGCAAAGTCTGTCTGGTCCTCAGCTCATTCTCTCGACTTGGGTGATAGGTGAAGATTGTTGCACATGGGAGGGCGTGAGTCACAGCAACACAACCAATCATGTCATTGAGCTCAATTTGAGAGAGGAAGGACCTCAAAATGCCACGTCAGTAGTTCCGTCACTTTTTCTCTTGAAACACTTACAATACTTGTGCCTTTATGTCATTTCCTTTAATCAAGAGAGCATACCTAATTCTATCGGCTCCCTCACTAAATTGAGATATCTTGACCTCTCTTATTCTGGGTTTGTTGGAGTGGTTCCACCTCATCTGGGAAACTTGAAATTTCTTCATTATCTTGATCTCAGTGGGAATTATTTGGTTTCTTATAACCTTGCATGGATGTCATGCCTCTCCTCTTTATATTTTATCGATATGTCTTATGTCAATCTAACATTTACTACAAATTGGTTAAATGAGATTAAGGTACTTCAATCTCTCTCTCTTTTTTATATTTATCATTTCGCAACCTACAAACACTTCCCAACTTCACTTCTACATTCTAATTTTTTATCAACCATGAACACATTTGTTCTTTCCTATAACATTCTCAGTGGGAGTTTTCCAAACTGGCTCGGACAATTTAAAAGCTTAAACATATTACACCTCCAATCAAACAATTTCAATGGACCTATTTCATTTTCCACTTTGAACCCATTATGTGATCATAATGATTTGAACCTGGCCATTAACAACTTTATAGAATTAATTGATGATGGAAGTATTTTAAAATGCAATGAATATAATATGAAGTACATGGATATCTCATACAACCAACTAAGGGAAAGCATATCAGAATGGGTTGGAAAGATGAGAAATATAAAGTAATATTTATCAAGTGAAAGGCATATAATAACCTCTTATTATTATTATTATTATTATTATTATTACTACTACTAACAAATAAAATTCCCTTAACAATATTTAGGAAGTTTAATTATATAACTAATAAAATTTTATACTTATATTTATAACACATTGATACCATAAAATTATGCATGGAAATCTTATTACATTTTAAAAAATTAGTCATAATAATATTTTTGTATGTGATGCTAAGAATTTGAGTGACATGTACGTAAATATCAATTTTTACGAGTTAGATAAGTAAATATGTAAGAATTTTGATTATTCATGAAGCAACAAAGTCATTTTACTTATATATATCTTTTACATTTATACCGCCAAAAAGTTTTTATGTCACATCAAAATATTACTATTTTAATTTTTAAAAAGTTTAGATGTTAGTTATGTAAATACGTAAGAATTAACTGGTATGCGTGTGAATCTTACTATTATTTGATATTCACGTATACAAATTGAACTGAAATTAAGATCATATAAAATTTGATTTGACAATAATTAGAGATGAAATCGTTGTGTTTATGAAATCGTTCTGTATGAGTGATAATGGATACGCCACCAATAAATTTTTATTGTCGGACATGAATCTCGATGCAATCTTTTGAATAAAAAACATTCAAACTTCAATTAAGGATCATCTGGAACTCTGATTTTAGCAAGTTGATAGTCAAATTGTGACGAACCAAATGATATCAAAGTCATTCCAATCCAAATCAAATCAAGCCCTAATCAAGTCATGAAATTATTAATTCATGTTACTTGTGATGGTTATGGCTGATGTCTCATTTACACACAATAGATCAAATCAATAATTGCAAGGGAAATTTACATATGTACCACACAATTCTTATGATTTTATACATCTAACAATTACAATGTGATACTTACATTTAAAACACTTTGGTGCTATATATATTTATGCAAAAAATTATGCATTTATATTTATTCGTAAATCGCCTAATTTATTTTATAATAACTAATATGTCATTCAATTATTACTATATTATTATTTATATAATAACTCACAAATCTCACATAAAAGAAACTATACATTCATGCATACAAGTATGTATTTTAAGACCATACATATGTTTTTGGTATTATCTATTTGACTATTCCAACCCATTGATTAGTGCACGTCAAAGTCCACAGCATCATTGTGAAGCCTTTAAAGAATTGGAAATTTATAATTTTACTAAAAAAATTACAAATTAATCCTTTTAAAAATTTAATTTACAAGGGGAGAGAATTATTTGTGCCAGCCCATGCTATAAAGGGAGATAAGAGTAAGAGAGCCAAAATTATAGAAATCACGATAGGAAGAATAGTGGTTTTTCTATTACTAATCTCTGCTTTGTCTTTTAGTTTCTTGGTAGCGATAAGTGAAGGCCACGTAGCTACTAGCCAACTGCACCAACGTTGTAGCGTTGAGGAAAGGGGTGCCCTTCTTGGTTTCGAGCAAAGCTTATCTGATGCACAGCTAGTTCTCTCAACTTGGGAGATAGGTGAAGATTTTTGTACATGGCAGGGTGTGAGTTACAGCAATACAATCAATCATGTCATCAAGCTCGATTTAAGAAAGGAAGGCCTCTTACATGTCACATCTTTAGTTCTATCACTTTTTTCTCTTGCAACACTTACATTACTTGAGCCTTTCTGGCATTTCCTTCAATAAATCAAGCATATCTCATTCTATTGGTTCCCTCACTGAATTGAAGCTTACTTTCAGTGGTATGATGATATGACAAATAATATTTATGTATATGTTGCCGTGAAAATAAACCGGCATTTTTATCATTAAATTAAATGATATATGCATAATTATTTTTTTGTAAATTTGTCATTGGAGACCTGCTTCTCTATATTTTTACCAATTTGCTAAGCCGAATTTTATGTGCAAATTGCATGAAGAATTATCTATAAGCACTTCATATAATCTTGCGTTCGATTTTAACATAGTTTTAATATATATAAAAATGTAGCTTTTATTTTCTTTTTTATAAATAATTTATTTATTCTTCTAATAAATCCGGCTCCTAAGGCTCTGTTTGGCACAGCTGTGGATTATTTATAATCTCCTGATAAGCAGATTATTCTGATAATTTGATAATTTACAGATTATCAGAATAATTTGGCTTATTGTTTGGGGCAGCTTATTCAGACTGGCTTATTAGTAGTTAAATGACCTTCCTGCCCCTGTCTGATTAAACTGTTTGGGACAGCTTATTCAGAATAGCTTATTCATAGAAAAAAACATGGTGCAGAAACATACGATAATCACATATCAGTTCTAAAAGATACCGTACAGTTCTCACACATTAATGAGTACCAGGAGAACTAAAAAAAGGGCAAATACAAGTACAACAACAAGGAGAAATATTAAAATATTCAACTTAAGACTCTGGCTACGTCGGTCCTCATCTGCACTGTCAGCCGGAGAAAACATCGGATTCACATGACTGCTGGCATGACTACTGTCAGTGTAATATGAGGGACTATCAGCCCACCGGAAGAAATCACAACGAGCTGAAACACCCCTAACACAACCATAGAATTGCCTCCCAAAGCTATGCTCCTTACGTAACGTTAGCAACGGAGACGGTAGTCCACAATAACACAAAATCCCTCTGTCTGTACTTGATATTCTGGAGGTCATGTTGGTATAACTGTGAAAATAACAAAAGAATGAAATGTCAGCTTAAGGTATTTAAAAAAAAAAACATAATTAAATGGGTATGAATATAAACCTATAATCTTATGAAAAGAAAACTTGGTTGATCAATAGCCACAAATAGCATCTGTGATAGACTCCCTTAAAGCAATCATATCAGCCAAACTATCAGCATCTTGATCTTCAAAATCATTAGATTCTATGTCCTCCTCAGGTAATGAATGCCCCCCCACATGTCCTGTTGGTTGCTCTAAAATATTGAGTTCATCATTGTCAGCCATACTGAAGTCTGTATCTGATTGCGAGGAATGTCTTCGGATGAAGTTATGTAGTGCCATTGTTGCAACCACAATGTACACCTGCTTTTGGAAAGGATACGACGGCATATCACGTAAGATGACCCACTTCTTCTTCCAAACTCCAAATGTTCTTTCAATTACCCCGCGTAAAGATGAGTGGCGTTTATTAAACATTTCCTTTCTGCCATGAACCGTGCCACTAGCTCGCTCAAAATTAGGAAGATAATATCTCGTGTCCGAGTAGGGCTTCAGGTATCCCCTTTGCATAAGATATCCTGCATCAACCAGATAATATTTTTCTGGTACGAGAAACAATGTTAATAAAAAATTGCACAATCCCACATATTCAAATTACTAAACAAAACTAACCTAATGGGGGGTGAGGGAAACACTGCGATCTATTCCTCATGGCAAAGGAGAAAATTCGACTGTCATGTGCACTTCCTTCCCAGCCCGCAACCACAAAAGTAAAACACATGTTGAAGTCGCATACAGCCATGACATTTTGCGTTGTTGAACCACTACGACCGATGTATGTTACCTTCTCATTGTTAGGTATTCGGGCATCAACGTGTGTACTGTCAATTGCACTAATACAGTTATGTTTAGTTGAAAAACAAGAGCGTAATAATATTATTAAAGTATATCATGTATCAAAATAAAAACACTGATAATTACCTTGAAATATGGCATATATCGAGGATCGTTGGCAATTTGTTCTGGAGTAGTAGCAAATGATGGATCCTCTGGTTTAATTATTTGAGCAGCTAAGCTAACAAGTGCCTGTATTCCTTTTGAAAAATAGCGACTAATTGTTTCAGATGAATGTTGAAATCTTTCCATAGCTCCTCGAATTGACTCATTCTGTGCCAGAATGTACAGTGTTATAGCCAACACCTCCCGAGACAGGGTTCTAGAAGAACCCCGAAGGCCGTGATTTAGACATAACTCGTTTAGAAGATCCATAAAAATCGTTCTCGTCATTCTGAATATATTTCTGAATCTTACTGGATGTCCCGAAAGCATTTCACTAACCCATCTATTTCCAACAAAGGTGGATGTCATACGGGGAATGCGAGTAGTGCTATGCTGGTGATAATCCAACAGCAATATCGCAACGGCTGTAGCAAATGCCATTCTCCTACGACGTTCACGTTGCGGGTCCATCCTAAATGATTTACAACATAAACATTAATATTCAATAATAAAAATTCTCATTTGCTACATATAGAAAGATTAGACATGTACAATGACACATATAGAATAACAAACATATATTAAAAAAAAAAACAACACAAGTAGAAGTTCAATCAGTACTGATACATAATGAATCCATAAAAAATATCATTCCTCGAACAAAACCCGCAAATATTCAAGACGCATTTCAGGCTCAAGCGCCATGAATATTTTCATTCTAGTTGAATCCTCAAGTTTTTTTACACACTGTGTGTGAAATCTTCTATCTGCAACAACTTCAGGAATAGTACCCAAAAGCCTCAAACTGTCTAATATGCTTGCATCAGAGATATGTGGAGCTGCAAATGCTTCAATCAAACGACCGAAGGAGGTGTTCAAAACATGTTCTTTCTCTTTATTTTTCTTAGCAACCTTCGGCCTCTTTATTGTGCTAGAGTCCCCCGTCTCCCTCTGATTAATGCTACGCACAACTTCATCAGGTGTCAATGGTTCAGGGGTAAATTCATCTGGCATCCCTGAAAAGGTACTTTCACTTGGGTTGAAAGTTAATTTTCCAGTAGCGACAATACATTTAAACATTGTGTCGAGTTTTTCTTCAAATTCTGGCTCAATCCCGCATTGTTTAAACTTTTTCGCTGCAGGCACCGCCTGTGATATAACATTTTAAAGTAAATAGTTGAGCTAGTAAATAAATGAAAACCAATTTGAAAAGCAAACAAATAACGGAGTACATATATAATTACCTCCAATTTCTCAGTCCACCATTCAGTGGGAGCATCAATTGTCCGTTTAATCGGATCCCAACCCAAACCTGTAGATCCACGTTTCAACTCCTTCCACAATTTCCATTCCTTCTTTAATTGGTCCCATTTATTTTTGAATTTAAGCTTGTCGTAGTCTCTGCCAGTTAGTTCTTTGAACCTCATACCAATATTATTCCAGCCCTCCTTATTAAAGTACGTTGTAGGCCTGTTCCCCCGCTCAATTTCTTTTAAACATAGATCACAAAATATATTGGTGACTTCTTTATCCCACATTGCAGAGGGACCCCCTTCAGATGTCTTACCCATTGTGGAACTATACGAATAATTGCAAGTATCACATAATAATCAAATTATCTCAATTACCCAACAATTGTGCAAATAAATGATAAAAAAGTGCTAAGAATAAAAAAAGCACACATGTTTTTATGTGGTTCGGTCAAAGACCTACATCCACAGTAAGGCATCAAATATGATTTATTATCAAATTTTTAATCGTACAAAGCTATAATTCTCACTGAAGAGGACTACAAATATTAAGTACATGTGTAATATGAAAATTCTAATACATGTATCTCAATTTAAATTCCAACAAAGCTAGGATAATTCATAATCCCAAAAAAATTGTCAATGAGCTAGCCTGTCTTAAATTACACCGCAGGCAAATTACACCACAATTTTCATTTCTTTGGCTCAACACCATATACCAATTTGTTAATTGCATCACATCGGCGGGACATAGCCAAAGTTCTACAAATTGTAACATGAGCAGGCCGCATATGCCAAAAGTATAAAGTGAGCAAATGTTAAGTCATAGAATATATAATAGGGCAATAAATAAAATACAAATGTAGTCTAACATAATGCAGCCAAAAATATCTTTACTGCAAATGCAGCGGAAAATATCTTTACTTCAGCAAGTAAAAAAAAAACTTTTGTGCATACTGCAACAATTTTAGCATGCAAGTGTGCAGGGAAGTGTTTGGAATTTTTGCAAATCAATTTTGCTACCCAACATGCACTCCATATCAATTTTCTTTTATGCAATAAGTGAACTAGAAATCCATTCTTCTACCCACCGAAAATAGCAAATTCAGCCCACCATAAACGTGTGAGCCATTCAAGTTCTTTTGCAAATCCATTCAGCAACCCTCAACTCAATGCAAACAGTTTTCAGGTTTTCAAGTTAAGCACTAAACGAAGTAATATAATTCAGTTGTCACTGACAGTTTCAATTACAAAAATAGATATCCCCAAAACCTCCACAAGCTGCCATTTTTAATAACAACAAAATATAATGTGTAAGAACTATGGGAGTTTACAAATACCAGAGTTTACATACTTGAGAGTACCCTTTGCAGTATTCTAAATACCATGCACACATACTTGAGAGTACCCTTTGCATTACAAACAACGTGGAACCATTAAATACCCTTTGGTGATATCCATTTTCATCCTAAAGAACTATGGGAGTTTACAAATTAATGACTGGTGCTTTTAATCAGCACTATTAGCAGATGGTCAATTAATGTATTGATCTTAATTGAAAAACCATGGAACAGTAATGCATTACAAACAATGTCGCAGTAGTGCATTACAAGCGAGAAAGCCCAAATATATAATCTGATTTGAACCAACAAAAATCGGGTAGAGATGAAGAGAATGCCTGAATTGTAGCATATAATAAAGATACTCCTTTTCCAAATCCATATTGTAGCATTCAATAGAGATGCAACAAAATCGTCTACAACCTTTTTTTAAGAAAATAAACATTAGTAAATGGGAGTTCTGTGAGACAGAATGAACATTAGAGAATGAACATCCATAATCTTCAATGTTGAAACTAGTGGCCTATGGGTTGGGGCTTCATTCCCCGCAGATGGTGAGGGTGGTTCAAAACACATCTTACTAATCCTAGTGCCCTTAAGCTTCACCTTCCAGAAAAGAAAATGAAATATTTTCAATGTTAAAAGGGCATTTAAAAACCTAAAACAGACAGCGCATTAAACATTTGTCTATTCAAGAAAAGAATAATAACACACCAAGATGAAGAATAATAAGTTAGCCATTCGTCTTAACTTATCATAAGAGAAAAGAATCAATAAGCGAACGTATGCTCAACATTGTCTCAACTATTGTGATATAAATTCAAGTAAAAAAAATTGAATCTACTCACTAAGAGATGAGATAATCTCACTAATGAACTTGCAATTCTCTGGGCTAGTCCTCACTTTTAAGCAAGAAAAAATGGGAGTTCTGTGAGACAGATGCCAAATCAAGAAAAGGTTAAAAAGATTGTGTTAACTACCAAACAATCACTCGATAGAACCATGAAATTTTGCAAAACTCAGAGATCCGAAGCAATAGAAGCAGAGACATGGAGAAGAACCGAAAAAAATTCATCGATCCAAAAAACTCACGAATCCAGAGCATATCTCGACAGATCCAAAGCGTATCCTAAAAAATCCAACGACAAACAATAGTAGATCTTACCGGAGAGGGAAAAAGAACGAGAAATCGAGCCCTAATGATGCTTTCGATCGGGGAGGGAGGAAGCGATGGGAGAGCGCGAGAGAGATCACCAAGGGCAAAAGAAGGAATTAGAGCCCTAATGCCAGCAGCCAACGCCGAACGCAGCCGAGGCCCCGCGATCCGGCTAATGAAGAAAAACGGAACCGCGGGACGCTGCGTTCAGAACGCCGCCGAACGAGCACACGAAACAAACGCGTTGGCGGCGTTCTGAAAACACCACCGTTCTGAAAAAGCTGTGCCAAACAGGGCCGAAAAAGAAAAATTAAAAAACTGAGAAACGAATATTAAACAATCAATATATAAAAAATAAATAAAACTGAAAAAAAAATATAAGCAACAAAAACACTCTTTTGTGACTGCCGCAGTCACAACCCATTGATTATTATAAATACTTTCTACCATGTGCTTTTAATGCATCTCAACAGCACTGAATTTGAACTGCTCAATTATTTTTATAAATATAACGTAATTATCAAGTGATATCAAGTGAAAAACATACAATAACCTCTTCTTATTATTATTATTATTATTATTATTATTATTATTAACAAATGCAATTTCTTTAACAATATTTTAGAAAATTTATTTACCTAACAAATAAAATTCCTTTCATATTTATATTTATAGTACGAGTTGATGTCAAAAAATTATGCATGAAAATATGTATTACATTTTTAAAAACTTAGTAAAAATTTTGCTTGTAAGAGGCAAGCGAAGCTCCAATTTGCTTCCTGAATTAAAAATTGTTAAGGCCTTTCTTTGCCTTCTTTTTCAATTTGCTACTAATAGTAAGATTCTGTGTCTAGTGGGACCCTCGATGAAACTGATCCGTGACGAGGGCGTCAAGTGATTATGTGGAGGAGAATGACACGGACAAAAGTCTCATATCGGCTAGTTGTATGGCCGAAAAACTGTATTCTCTTTTGGGAGGTACATGTTATAAAAAATTATATACTCCCATACAATAGTAAGATTCTCTGTCATGTGGGATTAAATAATTTTTTATACTCCTGTACGAAAGCATAATTTTTTTCTTACAGCTTAAGCTGAGTTGTATGTCACCTCCCAAAAAAACATTTAAGAAAGGTGGGCAGCCCAATATTTAAATATTGTTTTTCGGCCCTACACCTAGCCGATGTGGGACAATTTATCCGTGACATTCTCTTCCACCCAATCACGTGACGCCCTAGTCATGGATCGGCTCCACCGAGAGTCTAACTGGACCATGGAGAGTCCACACACCTGACAGACACTAATCTGCTCTGATACAATTTTTCACCTCCCAAAAGAGCCCTTAAGAGATATGGGCAGCCAATGACATAAATACTGCTTTTCAGTCTTACATCTCGCCGATGTGGACTATTTGTCCATAGCTTTTATACGCGAGTATAAAAAATTATTTAATCATTAAAAATGTAATTTCTAGGTTCTCTTTGCTCCTTGCATAATGATCACGTGACAGAGAATCTTATCATTCATTGGAAGATTTACATGCATGCCCCTTAACTCCTGTGTATTTATATATCTAATTTCTAAATTTTAATTTTTTAGATAAATGATAACTTATTTATACATGAAAAAAATATATTTCACATCCTAAGATATGCCACTGGAATTCTGGAAGCGACTTAATGCATTCATCAACGTTTAATGCATTCATCAACGTTTGATGCTAATAAAATCCATTTTATTCTTTTGTTAACAAGTTCCTGATCATCCATTTTTTGCATCTTAATTATGTAAATATGTAATAATTGTGTGGTGGAACATAAATACCCCAAACTATAAAAATATGGATCAGGTGCGATCTTTATTAGTAGTCTACATGATTGATATGCAATGAACATAAAATTTTTTCTCTTGTATCTAATCTTACCCTTCTTTTGTTCTTTTTAGAGCTTTAGCAAGGACAAAATACTCTGCCAAGCTGAATTTATACACACATTATGTGATCTACACATTAAATATTATGAAGCAGATAATGATAGTAAGATTAAGTATTGAAGTTAAGTTTATATGTTGAAAAAACATCTCATTATGTTATTAATAATTTTATTATTCTAAAAAGAAATAACATACATAATCTTTATTGAATAAATCTTTATTGAATAAAAACATACATTTTGCACTCATTCAAATAACAATAACAATATATATATATATTTATAAACATACATTTTGCACCTAAAGCTCCACTTCAAGCTCTTTCCAACCTATAAACTCTGAGCACTCTCAGCCAGTAAAGAGAGCTGAGCAGTTCCTCCAAGCCGGTGTAGGAGTCTTCTGGTTCTCTTAGATCAGCCACAACAAATTTATGGAAGCAATTAATCTTCTCCAGCTTTGAAATGCCTTTTGGTATGAAGTTTAGTGGAGTTCTCATAAGATTAAGACAACGTAAATTTTGTAGCCTACACATGGATTTAGGGAGCGTCGTCAAAAAAATGCACTCAGAAAAGTCTAGGAACTGGAGGTTGATGAGGCTTCCTATGGATTCAGGCAACGCTCTGATTTTTGTACCACTCAAATTAAGATATCTCAAATGTATCATATGACCAATGGAGTCGGGAATGCTATTGATATCAAAGTCCTTAAGTCGTAGCACACGAAGGTGTTCTAATCCCACCAATTGAATATCATTCAAAACATTGATGCCATTGAAAGTAAATAGAGTTCGCAAAATTTCTGCTCCACTACCAAATCTTTAATGACCAAAAGGCTTTCTAGAGTTTCAATGGATAGTCTTCGAAGTTTCGTACTTGAAGAGGGGGTTGCTGAAGCCATTGTCATTCCAGAAAAAATTTCTCATCAGATCATGGATTTTGTATTCCCAGGCATTAGAAAAAAGCGTAAAAGAACTGAACTGCAGAAGGTTTCTCCTGAGCAACTCAGTGTAATATTCTTCCGCTACATCTTCCACTAGTGAATCATTTTGCTCTTCTACGAATCCTTCAACCAGCCATAACCGGACCAAATCATCACGATCAATCAATGCATCCTCTGGAAATAAAGAAAAGTAAAGAAAGCAATGCTTGAGATTTGATGGAAGGTCATCATAGCTGAGGTACAGTCCACCTTTAAGTTCTTTAGGAAGTTTTTTCATTGACGAAGCATCATTTTTAAGAACCTTCTCTCATTCTCTTCTACTTTTCTCTTTTTTCGCAAGAACACCAACAATGGCATTTATGGCTAGAGGCAAACCAGAGCATTTTTTAACAATTTGGAGTCCTATAGTTGGAAAATTCATGTTTCAACTTTACACACAAATTTTAAAATAAAAGTACATAATAGTCAAGATCTTTTAAATTCATGATTTTTACATATGTAAAATAAAGTGATGCATTCCTGTATTCATGATGAACAAATTTGATCTTTAAGAGATGAAGTTTCTGTCTCTAATCTCTTAAAACTTTCTGTACTTTCTGATGGAGAGAAATGTACGAGGTGTGTTAGGTGGAGAGATGACCTATTAAAAAATAATGTTCTATTTAACCACAATTCATCGAGAGGGTTACTAACCAATAAGAATTAAGATAATTTAATAAATTAATTAATTTTTATTAATAAAATCAATGAAATAAGTTAGTAACATTTATTTATTTTAGGGGTTATGAGTTACAA
This sequence comes from Phalaenopsis hybrid cultivar, assembly GCA_002079205.1. Lineage (NCBI taxonomy): Eukaryota > Viridiplantae > Streptophyta > Magnoliopsida > Asparagales > Orchidaceae > Phalaenopsis > Phalaenopsis hybrid cultivar. The sequence goes on along the minus strand of JXCR01119885.1, from coordinate 3,215 downwards.
AATAAATTAAGTCATGAAGTCAAGTCTATATCCTGAAAAATAAAATATCTCAATATATTAATAATAATTCTAGTACTCTAAAAAGAAATAAGATATATAATCTTTATTGAATAAAAACATACAGCTTCCACTCATACTAATAACAATAACAAACAAAAAGAAGAAAAAATTTGTTATATGTTAACAGAAAAAAACACATTCATAAAAATGATAGTGATGATCTAGTTTCTCCACATATCTAAGTGATGGGCATTTTTGCACAATAAGTTTGTATAATGCAGGAGATTAGACACCCTTTTCCAGATTTTGATTTAGATAGATTTTCATTTCTTCCAACTTGGGGAAATTTTCTACTGATTTAAGGCTTTGATCGTCCTATATGGAAAGGTTTTTAATCTTGCACCGTTCAAGTTTTTGGAAGCGCTTTCAGCTTAGGACAATCATGGATATACAAACTTTTCAAATGAGGAAAAACATGTCTCTTCCTGTTCCGCGCTCAAAGCCATGTTGAAGCTCCACTCTTTCAGTTTAGCCATGCAGCCTATATGAATCTCTTGGAGATTGGGAAAGGCTGTTCTTGTTGTTGTATGGGTGCCGCCGCATAGAAACTCAGATTCGATGCTCTTCACCGAGTCTGCATAATGTATGTGTAGATGAGTTAATTGCGGCAACTCACCTGCTAATGAAAGTTTCTGACATGAAAAATTATTCTCTGGCTTCAGTGTTGTCAAACAAGGAAGATGATCTCTGAAAGATGGAAACTTCATCCAGCTTGGGTAATGAGTGCCAAAGAAATTACTTATGAGGAGTCTTTCCAGGCATTTGGGAGGACATAGGTCGTCCAAGACAGCTCCAAATGCTTCCTAGTAAGTGCAATGACGCCACATTTCATCGCCTGCTCTGCAACTATCAACTTCACCCAACTCTTTTATGGCTTCTTCAATCTCAGTTCCCAGCACATCAACACCTACCAAGGGGGAAGCTTGGCTGGTGTTCACAGTCGTGATAGTTTGGAGCTTTGGTTGTCCTCTGCTCTCCTCTAACTTGAATTGTAACCTATCTTTATAGATCTCTTCCAGTTCATGATTAAGAGATTTAATGCTTTATGCAATTTCATGACGATGCGAAACGCTTGCGAAGTAAGAGAAAAAGAGGGAGAAGTCAAAGATACAGTTACTTTTTTGGATGAGCAATCTCATAGCCATGACCAGCTAGCTTGTGAGCTTTTCAATGAAAGTACCCACAAATGCGTCCAAAGCAATGTCTCTATCAGCATTTATCAAAAAAAAACCTTTCTGGGTGCTTTCGCTGCTCCGCGTCCAAGATCTCTGCTCAGCTCAATTAAGAGACCTGCCCATTTGCCCATCTGATCAAAGTCATGTGCTATTGTAGACCACTTGCGGATCCCATTAATAGAACAATGTAATTAAAAAAGGACATCCCCACACCCACCATTTTAATTCCATTAAAATAAGTCTCTATCATCGTTAGTAAGAGAAAAGGACATTCCCATACACACCACCCAAGTCTCATCTTTAACATAAATGCCGCACAGTTCATATCTTTATCTATTTCCATATTTAACCCCTAAACTTTAATATTTACATTCAGAACACTTAAATTTTTCACATCAATTCAAAAATATCATTTTTACTAATTTTTTAAAAATAATCAAATACATACTTTTATGCATAAATATATAGCACCAAAGTGTTTTAAAATGTAAATATCAAATTGTTAGTGTACGATATATAAATTCATAAAAATTATGTGGTCCATTTGTAAATTTTCCTAGCAATTATTGATTCAATATATTATGCGTTAAAGAGGAAAGCTGACTGAATTAGACAGCGAAGGTGTTGCCTTCTTGGACTTCGTCCTGCGCGAGTGATCTTTCCAAAAACGTGCATAAATATAGTAATAATTAATTAATTCATAAGACTAATATTAGCCTTTCTTTGACGGATCCAAATTTTAAATCTTAACATATTAAGTCAAATAATATTCAATTTTAAATNAAAATCAACATTTAACGTCTGACTGAAGTTTAACATAACATAACTACTTATAGGAAAGAGTAATGCTGTGCTACATTAATCATACAGATATTTATATTATATAATTAGGTGAGAGGTCCTGCAATATTAAATATCTGAGCTCCTGTTACGTGTTGCAGAAGAAAGAAAACGATGGGAGTGAATTCCTTGACAGCGGTACCAATCTTTAAAGGAGTCCATAAGGTGTAGGATTCTTTTCTTTTCTATTTATAATTTGTTAAAGATTAGAGTTGGGTGGTGTGTATGGGAATGTCCTTTTCTTTTAATAATGACGATTGCGACTTATGACTTATTTTAAGAGGTTGATCTGCCCCCTTTTGTGCTGACCAATTTAAGGTCAATAAGGCGAGTTAGTTTTTCAAGACTTGAAGCTCCTTGTTGAGCCCTTTCCATCCTCGAAATGCTGAGCATTCTCGGCTGGTAAAGAGAGTTGAGCAGCTCCTCAAAGCTGCTGTAGGAGTCTTCTAGTTCTATTGGATCAGCCACAACAGATCCACTGAGGTAATTAGTCTCCTCTAACTTTGAAATGCCATTTGCTATGGAGATTAGTGGAGTTTCTTCGAGACCAAGGAAGCGTAGATTGTGCAGCCTAGTGATGGATTTACGGAGCATCGTCAAAAAAGTGCACCATAGGAACTCGAGGTTGTTGATGCTTCCTATGGATTCAGGCAACTCTCTAGGTTCTGTATTAATTTGGATGATACAAAAAGCAGAAAGTTACCTAAATCCATAGGAAGCCTCATCAACCGTGGAGGATTATTGCCATGTTTATTTGCTCTGTCCGAAGAAGAAGAGGAGCGTGATGAACACCAAAGGAAGGCCTGAGAGTTTGCTATTTAATTAATAATGAAAAAGAGATTTGTATTTCTTAGTGCTTGTTTTCATTGTACAAAGAATGGTGATATTTATACAAGTATTTTAAGATTTAAAATAGGAAAGAAATTAAATTAGGAGCAGAAATTAAGTCTAGACATCAACATATGGAATCTATGTTAATCACATCATATTAGGACAGTTAATGTCATTGATCCATATCAAAAAAATTAATATCATTGATTTATTAACATTATTAACAATCAAAGCACTTGTGGATCCTATTAATAGAACGATGTAATCACCCTTTATTTTCAAATCAAATTAATTTAATCTTATTTTAAT
>JXCR01119874.1:13710-25321 GCA_002079205.1 Phalaenopsis hybrid cultivar | reverse complement strand
GAGCTAGAACCTAGACTCTAAGGAGGAGAAGAAAAGACCTCACAAAAATGAGGTCAACAAGGGGAAGGTGTGTAACTGAAGGGACAGCAAGTGGGAAGGGTTGTGGGTGGTTGACAACGATCATGTGGTGGCTAAGAGAAGCTTGAAGTGGTCAGCGGTTAAGGGGAGTGAAAAGATAGGTTGGGGAGGATAAAAGGGGAAGATACAATCACCACCGCGAAAGAGATACAACCGGAGCACCACCATCTTATCAGATACAACTCACAAAGGGGAAATAGACTTCACATAGGATATCTGAAGCTAAACTCAAACACAACTCAAATCTGACTCCCTCATACCCTAATACAATAATTTATAAACTCCTAAAGGAAGCTTCTACACAAAGGAAGAGAGTGGGAAGACCGAAAAAGTCCAGAAAATCCAAATTCCATTGTTGGCGCCCATCTGGATTGCGCATGTTCGCAATCCCGCTCGCCTGCTCATCCCCGCGAAGGTTTGCGGGCTCCTTGGTCTCACGCGGGTTCTCTCGCTTTCATGAACTCTCACGAGTTCCCGCTCCCGCGAAGTCTCGCAGAGCTTCGATCCCGCGGGATCGAAGCACCCCAAATTTGGTCACAGTTTAGCGTATGGGGGGACTTTTTTAGTGCGCCCGAGTTAGGGCGTCAAAGGGCTCCAAAATGACGAGGTACGAAGGTTGAGGATGATCCACCATCTATTCCTAAGCAAGATATAGACATACCATTTGCAGAAGAAAATAATATAGCACACTGAAGAGCATAAAATAGAGAACATCTCCTAGGACAACAACAATAACCAAAAGTCTTCAAAGCAAAAAAAAAATAATACATATAAATAGTGTCATCCAAGAAAGTAATCCTAGTAGCCTTCAAATAATAAAAAAAATAAAATAGAAAGACGCACCACCTTGGCGACAAAAATCTCAAGCAGGAAGGCTTGTTGTAGGCTTGTTAGGATAGAATCCCATCCCGATTGACGCACAGGTGGGAAATCCCTATGGGTCTCTTACAATCTGATCCCACAATAGATGGGAAACGTGGAATCCCACATCCATGCTCGGCCAGAATGCAATCATGGGTCGCATAAGCGCATCCAACATTATATAGTGAATTAAATTTTGCTAATTGATTAAGAATGAACAGGTTTTTGTTTATGCTAGCATGCAAAACATTTGAATATAAGTTGTAAAACTTTTCTAGTCTCTACAACTTGCCCTTTCTTTGTTGCGATCTCTTTTTTAGTGTAATAATTTCTTATTTTTATCATTTGTAGCACTAATCTGCATGAATCATTACATCTTGGAAGTGGTATAGGTTCCACCATGTGTTTGGATAATCCAAAAATGAACTTATTGGCCATTAACATACCTCCTCCAAATAATTTATTATATAAATATTCTTTCTAGTTCTTAAGTGTTAATCAAGAACTCAAGAAATCAAATTGTTCAAGGCATTTGACCGTGGCAGTTTTTGTTATTTTTTAGTGGAATCTTTTTTACTGAAATCTGATGTTGTTCATGGAACTAGGATATTGGCTTCCCTAATTCTTAGCCCTATTAGATTAGCTTCAATGAATCCATCGAGTCCATTGAAGTATTTGGTTGGTAAACAAATTTTTGCACGGCCTTTTTTTTTATACTGTATCTCATCTTGAAGTAGTTTCATTTCTTTGACATGCGAAAGATGTTTCTCCTATTTTACATTGATTTTAGCTTGAATGCATCTCTACAGGATCTTTGAAACGGTGCATAACTATTTTTGAAATTTATGCCTGTTAATCAAGTCAGATTTATTTTCCTATAAATAATCTCGAGTGATATTTTTTATCTTTATCTACGGTGTATTAGTTGTTGAATTTTTATTTGTTGATGTTTAGAGTATTTTAGATTTACTATTTGGGATATTTACATACATGCTACAAGATTCTTGTGTATTTACATATCTAACCTCTAAACTTTCATAATTACAAACATGGCACTTAAATCTTTAATATCACATTAAATATACCACTTTTAATTACTTTTTATAAGTAAAACACATCTTTTATTGCATAGGTTTATGATACCTCAAGTGTTATGAATTTAAATATTAAAGTTTAGATATTAGTATGTCTGTAAATTTCTCTTATTATTTTTTGTGATGGTGCATGTTTTGTTTGACATTCGGAGTAGAAGATCTAACTATGCAATGCCATCTGAAGTAGCATTACATTCTGATTTAGGTTCCATGCCATCAAGATTTGATCTGCGAAAGGAAATGCTTAAGAATGCGAGATTGTGGCCGCCATGCATGTAAGCGTCGTTGTTGTGACGGGGAATGTCCATCTTGCCAAGAGGTATGTTTAATACTCATTTTTTGCGGTCTTTGCTTTGTGTACTTTGAATTATGAAAATATTATATCAGATTTGTGGGAGGAAGCTACGTTGCAACAACCATAAATGCCCTTCCTTATGCCATAGGTACGTGCTTTATGTGTCACCTCTCTAGTTTTGGCTTTTTCTACTTCTTTGTGTGTGTTGATGCCCAGAGTTGTTCCTCTATCCTTTTAGGGACATCAATATGGATTTTTTATGCAGTGCATGGCTATGAATGGGTATTTTATGTAAACATGTACCCCTCACATATTTCCTAGATTTTTCTTATTTATTATATGGAAGGTTTACATTCATAGGACTTAATTCTTATGTATTTACATGTCTAACATCTAAACTTCAACGTTTTACATATATATGTCACCTTATACATAAAAATGTGTATTTCACTTTTTAAAATTTATAATAGTGTTATTTTCGTTGTGATTTGAAAGATTTTGGTGGTATAAATATAAAAAGTGAAATTTAGGTGTTAGATATGTAAATACATAGGAATTGGATGGTATGCATGTAGATGGCCCTTATTATAATAAAGAAGGTAGCACTATGAATCAAAAAACCTAATGTTTAAATGTTGAGAGGTTTCTCAGCCAAGATTCTTCATATTATTATTTTGTTCTACTTTTGACCCAGGTTTTGGAGATTGATTAAGTTTTGAGCTTTTCTCAGATGTTTTTGTTTTAGTAGTCTTTGTAGTTTCACTATGAGGATCATGCTGGCTTTTGAGTTTGTTTTTTTTTTAAATATTTTATGAGCTTTCATGTATTTAAACTTATAATTTACTTAAAAATAATCAAGTCTTGGTTAATTGGAAGCGCTGATCATTGATTAGAATTTATGTGTATCGTTTTTAAGGAATAAAAATTGAGTGTATAAGGTGGTATGTTGGCATGCATCATTATTTTGTCCAATTGAATCCGAGTGGCACAGAATTTACATCATGATATATAATCAAAATTAATTATAATGTTGTAATTTTTAGGAGGAGCTTTAGGACAGAAAAAACCTTTATTTATTAGTTCTGATTTTTCCAAGTAACATCCAAAAATTATTGATTTAAATTTTGTCATTAGCCATGTATATTAATTAAGCAAAACAGGTGAAAACCCCTGTCGGTCGTTTTAATTTTAAAACTTTTAAAAAGACTTGGTTTTATGTTTTTTTGAAAAAGAGAGATGAGTTTTATAAATATGAAAATAGTTTTGATGTAAATTTAATTTTTAAAAGTAACATTTTAATTTAAAAATAGATGAGATCAAGCGAGTCTCACATTTTAGATATTTTAGGTGACTAAGCACGATACCACAAATAATACACTTATCCCGAAGAATAAACATATCACTTGTAGTAGACTCAATCACCTAAAATAAAGAATTTGTGACATCTGTTTGGTCTGCGAAATATTTTTTTATGAGGCCAACAAGTTCCCCTACCTAATATAAGGATTAAATGGAGTTTATTTTACCTGGGTTGCAGTTCCCTATAGAGGCAAACCCCTATAGTTAATTGCGTCTTAAATGACCGAGGTCACCTAAGAAAACTCTCGATTAAGATCAGCGGTTTTACTTTCCATATTTCAAAGTTTATATTTTCAAGATTGGACATGGGAAAATCAAATGGGAGTGACTCAAATAGGAACAACTATTTTTAAGGAATCCAAAGAAATGAAGAGTAGGGGATATCACAGATCCAGGGAGAACCTCAGTGACCTTCCAACTATCCTATTGTTTGACTTTATATCTTTGAAATGATGTTGTTTAATGTTTAATCCTGCAATTTATTTAAAATTTAGGAATTATATTTGCGCGATATTTGATTGTACAACTAACCTAAAAAGATAGGAAGATTTACACCGTATCTCACAGTAATCTCGGAATCCTAAAGCATAAGGACTTATAATTGCACAACAGAGTTATGCAAAAACCTAAAAGTGATATGTGAGAGTTTACGTTGCGCTAGGCAAACTACCTCAAAATCTTATGGGTTGTTGTTTAAACCAAAGAAAGTGATCGGTGATGTGAATGTGTTTTGATGTCGCAGATCCATCTTGAAGTGGCTCCTCCGTATGTCCTCGTCATGCTGCTCACGGCTCCAAGCTTTTCGTCGTAGCACCTTTGGGTTGGATTTCAATCCTATATAACCACTAGGTTTTCCTATACTAAGGCATAATGTGTATCAAAACAATAAAACATGCGGTATAAAAGAGGAGAACAGTATAACATGCTAGGAGAACAGTATAACATGCCAGGAGAATAGTATAACATGTTAGGAGAACAGTATAACATGCTAGGAGAACAGTATAACATGACAGGAGAACAGTATAACATGTTAGGAGAACAATTTAACATGCCAGTAGAACAGTATAACATGCTGTGAAATAAAATATTGTAATGTAAATCAAACCTGTATATTTTGGAGACTTGCTGCTCCTTTAAGCTAGCTATTATTCACTGTATAAACAAAAGAAACATTGTCTGGAAAACTCGAGAAAATCAACAAATAATCCATGACGAAAAATTTGAGAAAATTGACGAGTAACAATTCAAATAAAACCATCAAAACTGCGGGAAAATCCTGGAGAAAAGACCACGAGTGCTTTGTCCAAAAATTTTGATAAAACATAAGAAAAATCAGAAAAGAGGGAACCGCAAGCACTCGGGTCGGGGCTAGGCTCAAATATATATATTTGTACTCGAGGGACGTCGAAAGCTACTATCGGTACCTCAACTCTCTTTTTCTTGAACAATTCTTTCACCAAACCTACCAGATCAGGACTCACGCTCAGCCAAACTGAGCTTGGACCTTGATCTTCCCTCCCGTGCTTTTTGTATACTCATTTGTAATACTATATTATATTTATATATAGTAGCTAGCAAGGTGATTACACATGCGCGCACACACACTTGTATGAATATTTTAATTTATGGACCATTTACATACATACCACTCATATCCCTGTATTTACATATCTAACACCAGAACTTTTTATATTTATACCAACCAAATCTTTCACATCACATCAAAAGCACCACCATTTTAACTTTTCAACAATGTAATACAACTTTCATGCATAGTTAAGGTGGTATGTATGTAAAAGGTTGAAGTTTAGCTGCTAGATATGTAGATACATAAGAATCGAGTTGTATGTATGTAAATCTTCCTTAATTTATTCAGTAAATGATTCAAATAAACAGATGCAGAAGCTTTAACTGTCAGCAATTACTTTCTTGTTTTGAACTTAGAGATAACCTATCCGCAAGAACACAAAAACTAACTAAAATTACTATGAGAATCAGCATTGTATAATTTGAATGAGTTTCCATTGCGGATAATCCAACTAGCTCATGGGTTTTCAAACTTTCCCGTGCTGAAGCATATGGAAATCCACAATTTCTCATCTTTTGTCTGATTTCAATATTATGCTCCGTACTGATATAAAGGTAGCTGATGCTTCTTTACTGTACGGATTATGGTACGCCTAAAATTGATCAGGAGTTTATTCGTCAAATTAATCTGTTTGTGTTTTATGCTTCTTTGCAATTGGTCCATTTCATGCAGAAGAGTACTGCATTTTCATGCTTTAAAATTTCATTTTGTTCTTGGGTCATTTACATACATACCACCCAATTCTTATGTATTTATATATCCAACTTGTAAACTTTAATTATTACATTTATACTGCCCAAATCTTTCATATCACATCAACAATACCACTTTAACTTTTAAAAAGTGAAATATACCTTTTGATGCTTGGGGAAGGTGTATATGTAAAAACTGAAGTATAGGTGTTAGATATGTAAATATAAAAGAATCGAGTGGTATCCATGTGAATCTTCTTTTTTTATCTGAATCTAACTTATACTTTTCATTTCTGTTTTAGAGGCCCGTGTGCTCCATGTCCTTTGATGGTGACGATTTCTTGCTTCTGCGGAGAAACATATTTTGAGGTGCAGTCATTATTTCTGGTTGATGATGATCTCTACTTTCAGCCCTTGAATTGAAACCACCTCTTGTTTTGTGAATTTTTATATGAGCTCTAATGAATTATCATTTGTCTCTAGTTTTATTTTGTTCATATTATTTTCCTTGAGTGATTATTGATCAATTGTTTTCCCTCATTGTAAAGGAAAGTCTCATGAATGTTGTTTATGCTATTTACGTTTTCTTTCTGAAGCTTATAGTTTAAGGGTATAGGTAAATAACTCTGGATAATGTTGGCATAATCGGATCATGATGTTATTGCTCTACCATCTCTCAGATTATCAGCCTATAAGTTCACATGGTCAAAAAAGGTAATTACTGCTAGCTGCACGAGCTTTTTATTAAGCCGTAAATTGTGTCATCTAGAAAAGCTGCATGATAACGAGAAAAAATGTATGGTTAAAAAGTTTACTTTCCTAGACAACCAGGCATATATTGTTGGGTTGGTTTGGTTTGGTTATGTTACACCCAAATTTCAAGGAATCAAATAAAGTTCGACACATTTGAAAAACTATCCTAAAATTTTCATAAAGTTCTATCCATCTAGGCATGAGCTCGTTGTACGAGAGAATCTTCTTGCACTTCAGGTAGCTCCAGACGAAAGGGCTGTCACTCCCGCCATCTTATCCACATGAACCAGTAACTCGTGCATCTCCTCATCTCGTTGGATCCCAGCCGATCAAGCGAAGGAATTCTCGATCTATTCCATTTATCAGACCAATGAACTGGGTGAAATTCGACGTCCATTAGTTGCTACTACCTGGATGGTCAACCCTCCATCCTCGCTCATGGCCGGTGCCTGGGCTGCCACCACTAGTGCCGCAGTTTGATCCTCACCAATATATTTCAGAGGCGAGTCATTTCTGAAGTCAATCAGATCAATGGCACTAAGAAACAATATAAGGTAAAGGAGATTGAAAAAATTCAAAATCTAACAAGTAAAACTAAGGCTCCTGATACCAAGGATTTGATCCAACCTCGTAATCAACACATTGTTCTCATCGAGTAGTGCCATAGCACTACATCAGTCATTGACAAAGCACCTGCAGCTTCTTACACAGCCCTCGGGCTGCGACAAAAGGTTGAACTAACGGGCCAATACTTGGGCCGCCCAATTTATCTCCATCACCTGCTCGGTTTTTCCTCTGTTGAGGACCAAGAAATAAGTTGGACGACCTCACTTGATCCATCGGCTCATTATTTACCTCTTCTTGGTAGCGGTTTTCTTCTTCTTCTTACCTTTTTGACGGTGCCGCCTTTTCGATTTTCCGAAGGTGGTGGATAAGCACTTCCTAGTTGAGGACCTGAACGAGAGGATTCAACATTTTCTCTATGAAAGCGTTTGGGTGCCGATTGATTCAGAGATGCAGAGAAAATATGGAATGTTAAAGGAGTTCCGTCTCGCTCTATTTATAAGAACTAATGGCGTGAAAATCTTAAGAGTTCAATTATTGAAGCACTGATCAAGAAATATTTTTGCATTTAACTCTTTTATTCTTATCGCAGTGTCGCTTTCATGAAGTAAAAGAATTGGAGAACCGAAATATATATATATTAAAATTATGCCAACATGAATCCTAAGGAGATCAAATGATCCAGAAGGAAGAAAGTGACAAATGAGGGCCCATCAACAAAAAATCACGAGGCCTATTCATCCGATTGGACATAGCCGTCCAAGCCAAAATTGAAGACCGATCTAGCCAGGAGGATAAAAGGAATGACCGAATGATCTGAATCCGATCCAACCAGATTAAAGCAGGACATATAAGTATCTGAGCTAACCACCACAAGAAAGTTGAATGACGACATCAACCTACTCCTAGTAGATCCGACTTGAGGAAAGAATCCAGTTCCTCACTATCACCAACTTTCCACAGATGCCTCCAAGGCTCCTCATCATGGACCAAGAATTAGCAATACAATGGAGTTTTGTAGCAAGCCCATAGGCTCTCCTGTCTGAGGAATGAGCTACCTATTGGGTTACAGTGATTCACCCTCTACCCAATAGTCTGAGATTGCCTCTTCGACAAGAGCTCTTCCTTCAAGGATGGAGGTTTGACAGTTAGACTAGATTAACAGATTGGCAAACCTAGTTGACCGAATCAATTCTACTGACTCGAAGTTAGTCAAGCTCAGCTAACGATAACACTGGCTTGGCTTAGTCAATCGGATCGCCCTTACCGAGCTGATATGCTAGTCCAATCAGTTGAGTAAGAGAGCGGTCGAGCCATAGACTCTTATATGAAAAATTCCTAGAATATCTTCTACAACTTCATTAAAGTAGGTGCAAAAATTTAATATCACTATATTATATCCCCACCCCTATAAATATGAAGATCATTTTAACAGATGGACAATACGTATTGCTGTTTATTATTATTTACTCTTCTATCTATCTCTCTGTCTCTTTTTTTTACGCTTTATTCATTGGTGTGTGATTCCCGGACAAATCATGATTCAATAATAGATTATATCGAATTGAATGAAATTAATATGTGAATGATATAAGCTACATAGATTACTTACATGTGCGTGTTGATTATGATGGAATTTATTCCCTTATGGTATTCACCGGGGACGCTAAGGTACCCTTGCATATAATTGAAAATGATTAGTAATATTAATGCACTTTTACTGGTATAAATTTTAGACGGTGTTTCAGTAACAATTGTGCAAATAAAATGCTATATATAAGCAAATGATATTACAATATAATTGAATGTTATGAAACTCATTGAATAATCTTATTTGGCTGATAACATGTTATTTGTCGTATGCTGATTTATCTTAAATAGACTAGCATATTTATGATTTTTTTATTCATTCTATTACTAGAAATTAGAAGTAGGAGTATTCATTGGCTATTGGAGCTCAGTATAGTTTAAATTAACTCTTTCAGGTTTAAGGTTTTATTAAAGATGAGTAATGGAGAAAAAAATTGAGTATAGAAGACGAAGTCAACAGACATGAAAGTAAATTTATTATTTGATTAATTAAATCTTTAATCATTAGTGGCTCTTTTTTTATTCTTAATTTAAAATAAATAATTAAATTTTAATTTCACCGTCTCACCGTTCTTTCGCCACTTGAAAATTTCAAGCCCCTGGGCTGAGGCGTGAAAATACTATTATGTGTGATACATTTAGATGCGGTTAAGGACAGTGAAAAATCATTGGGCTTTGTTTGGTTCGAGCTTATTTTAAGCTTAAAGCCTCTTTAGTCACATATGCTAATCAATTGTATAAATGATTGGACTTGGTGACGTGGTTTTAAGTGTTGTTTTATAGAGTTTAAAATTCAACTGCTCTAAAAAAGAAGGACGACTCAACCATCACTTATCTCTTTGATGCTTCTTCGCTTATTTCCTGACGTTTGTAGTTCTCAAGATTGGCTTTTTTGTTATTCAACCCAAAAGGTCTAATCTAGTAAGGGTTTGACATAATTCTGACAATTTATGGCTTTGCTTTTCTGTGTCCCTTTACTCCGCTGTTGGCGTCCAGGTTTTAAATCATTACTGATTCACCATTTTTTGTTTGAACAATAAAATTTTGACTTTTCTTTTCTTTGGTAAGGAGTGATACCTTAGTGATCTGTAATTATTGTTACTAATATATTTTATGGGAAGTTACCAAGATATCATGAAATTTTGATCTAAAAAATTAATCATCATCTATTATTGATGGCAGCACTTTTGTTTACTTTTCTATCTTTTTTCATTCAAAATTTTTTTATGCGTTGCTAATTTTTGTTTCTAATGGTGCTTGTTTAGGTCCCATGTGGTGTTGAAAAGAATCAAAGGCCTCCAAAATGCCCCAAAGCTTGTCATGTGTCGCGTTTGTGCAAACACCAATTTCAGTGCCGGGTATTTTTTTTTTTACTATTTTCTGGACCTCGATGAATGAATGCATTCATGGCTGTTTTTGTGACAATATGTGACTCCACTCATGTTTGTGGAGCCTTGCATAATATCCTGATGCAAAGAATTGGATCATTTTTATTTTGTTAATATACAGTCCAATGTTTGGATGAAGAGAATCATTGCTTTGCTGCTCTCTCTCTCTCTCTCTCTCTCTCTCTCTCTTTCTTTCTTGTGGTGTGTATTGCCAATTGAGAATTGGAGACGTTTGATTTGTTTAATTTTAGGGGGAACTTTACATGTATAGGCGCGATTCTTATATATTTACAGATCGCAAACCTAAACTTTCTTATTCACACACAAAGCAATAATAATACTTTTTAAAAGTCAAATACGAGTTTTAATGCATAGGTTTAAAACACAAAAATGTTGTGGCGCGGGGCGTGAGTCTCTATATCGAGGTGCTAACAGTGCCCCATGCGGACGCTAAAATAGCGCTCGGACACAAGGAGTCGTGGGAGCCAACCCGCGAACCATCAGGATGGAATGCAAAGCTGACTCACGAACTATCAATTCGGTTGGTAGCAGCGCGAGGTTACCGCAACCAGGAAGTATTTTCTAGATTCTTTCGCTTTTTATTTCTATGGGTTTCTTTTCTTTTCTATTTTTCTCTAAGAGTTTATAAATAGTTGTTTCCTTATGTAAGAGTTCAGTTCTAGTAGAGTTGTCTTCTAATCTCAGGTGAGGATTATCTGGTTCTCTTCTCTCTTGTTAGAGTTGTATCCGACGAAAGGTGGTGCTTCAGTTGTATCTTTTGCTGCGAGGTGGTGTTGTAAACTTCCAACCTCCTTTGCTTCTTCTCCCCGACACCCTTTTCTACCTCTCCCTTAGCTGTCAACCAACCTCATATTCCTCCACCACTCTACCGTCACCCCTACTTCCTCCACGAGCTCGCCGTCCCACCTATCTATAACCAACCAAACACAATCTCTACTTACCCAAAGAACCACTCACTCCGCTAATGTTGCCACCGCCCTCAAATCTCTTCCCTAACAAGAGATTCGTCTATTATTGTATTTCCCTTTTGTTTGAGTCGTGTTGTAACACTATTTTTATATTAATAAAAATTTGTTTTTGTGGTGGAGGGTTGTGTTAGATAGTCGACAGCTAGCGTAAAACTTGTCGAAAAAAATGGGTTGCGTTAGGTAATCGACAGCCAGCGTAAAACTTGTTGAAAAAAAATCATGACATGAATCATTTTGATCATGTGTAAGTGCTAGGGCGTCCCCTGGAAGCGACGCGCTGTATAGCCTGAATACAGTGAAAAGTACCCTGGAAGCGACGCGTTGTATAGCCTGAATACAGTGAAAAGTGTGCAAGGGCCG
>JXCR01119865.1:5069-15172 GCA_002079205.1 Phalaenopsis hybrid cultivar | reverse complement strand
AAAACCAAAATTAAAATCAACCAAGATAAAATTCACTACCACAACATTCAAAATATAAAATAACTCAAAATTTAATCACAAACATCACACAAAACTACAACTTCAACTAAATTAAGATGTCTCTATCGGATGATCCAGAATCCCTCGGAAGAGGTAACCTAGGGTTGTTATCGAGGCTTCCCATGGTCTAAATTAAATTATAGAACTCATTAAGTTGTGTTTAGTAAGTTCATCTAGATTAAGTGAATCCAATAGAAAATAGTGGTGCCAGAACCAGGGAACCATAGGATCATAACTGATGTCGCACTGATCAACTTTAATATGTCTCCATAAAATTTAAAGAACTTCAAACATAGGGCCACCTGATTTAACGGTATAACTTGACATAATAGAAAACACAAACTCGTCACGGCAGAAGCTTGGAGCTAGCATGGTGGGCATCACGGCCATCTTCAACAACAAAACCTGTCTTCCCTAACTAAATCAATCTTCCTTCCTTAGACTTAAATAACAAAGCCACAGGAGTTCGAGGTTGCTTACTTATGCAACGTAAATCATCACCCTATCTTTAGGCCTTTGTATAGCCCTAACTCATCTTAGGATTCCGAGGTTGTCATTTGTCACAACCTAATTCCTCACATATTCCAGGCTATTTGTGTGATAGTTTCACACGAATGTAAGCCCTAACTAAAAAAATTGGCAGAATGAAACACTTAAATTTTTCTTTTCAAAACTGAAGCCAAACATTAGGATAGCGTGGGAAGTCACCAAGGTTCACCTATGGATACATGACATCCCCTAGTTCTTCCTCCTTTGGATGCTCTAATAAAATGTTCCAAATTTAAATTAATCCCCTTTCACACCTCTACGTCTGATCTCATTGAAGAGTCTTACCCTTTGAAATTCGTTGAAGAAAATATTTTATGATTTTTATCGAGATTCTTCTTAGGTGACTTTGGTCATTTGAGATGTAATTAACTATAGGGGCTTGCCCTTATAGGAAGCATGTCCGAACCCAGCTTAACATAAACCCTATTTAATTTTTCATATTAAGTAGGGGAATTTGTCGGCAAATAAAACGGTTTCGCAGACCACACGTATAGATACAATGTTTGATGTATTGTGCTCTTTCATTTAAAATATGAAAAATATGGGGTCAATTTGATTTCGTACTTTTCTAAACTTTAACTTCCTTCCGAAGCGGGTGATAGGATTTTTATTCCGGTGACCAATAGCTTCTTACGGGCAACTCCCCTCAACACAAAATAACGCTGACAGCTTCTGGAAACTCCACTGGGGAAATGCTTTTTTCTCTATATAAATCAAGAGATATTATTTTCACGAATTAATGTGTCCATGTCCCTCTTGGACCAAATTACCCTTCTATTGGCATACTTTACCCATTTTTGTATTGGGAAGGTGCAGCCAACTCCTTGGACTTCAGGACTAGCTATTCAACCATCTTTGAACAGAGGGGTTCAAAGGGCCATTATGGACTCTTTGAATCTTCCTGTGGGGTTGGACCCCCAATAGGTGTGTCGGTGGACTAGTTCCACCTGGGTATTTTCTGCCACTAAATAGGCCCCGCACTGGGTCCTAAAATATTTCAAGTCTCCCTTCTAAATTTGATTTATTATTCTGCAAATTAAACTAAATTTTGTTATGCTGTGCGCACTTTTTAATTTTCTTATATTAATTAAATTTTACACTTTTTCTTAAACAATATTTTTAAATACCCTAAATTAAGACCCGCCCGGTCTATAGATCAACGTCTACTTTCAGTGCTTGCACTAAAAAGTACAAGGTCTTTGACCATATAGCTAACCTTAAACTTTCTGTTTTAAAGCCTGCTGCAATGGCCTACCCAACGCTGACTTTTTCGTGCAACCTGCCAATGGACCGTAGCGCCCGTGACGTCGCTCCCACTATCAAATTCAGAGCTGGATTTGAAGACCTAGAGGTCATCCTCGGGAAAGCTCCGTTCGTGGTAATGAAGATCGCTGCTCCAGAAATGCAGGAGCCATCTGCAAAATTCAACTTGAACTACCTTCAATACTTTCCTGCCTGCGAGAAGGCTAAAACTACTGCCATCGCGACACCCGTCAAGCCTGCTAGCCCCGCTGCTACTAAGGGGAAAGAAGTAATGATCGTTGAGGATCTGAATGAGGGATTAACTTTCCCACTATCCGTGTTTGAGATCGGATCAAGTTCAAGGACTGTACCGCTAACCTGAACTCAAAGGAAAAACCGTAACAGAAAAGTTTGGAGGGCCATCAAAGCCCGGGTTCTTGAGAACACACCCATTGAGGAGAAGCTTCATCAAGTTGAAGAAGTGTTACCGGAAATTTATCCACTCCTGCGATGAAGTAGATTCCATCCTCTTACAGATACTGATGGATATGAGAGTATCCGAAGGATCGCTGCTGCATTATCACCACTTCACTGACATGGTGAGAACGGAAAGAAATTCACTCCTATCACTCGAATCAGTGCAGTTTTCAGAAGGCTTGCTACTAAAGAAGGATGTTTGGTTAGCGAGTTATTACTTAAATGAGTGGGAGATGCAATTTCTCCTCGCATGAAGAAGGATATTTTGAAGCGTGTTAAATGACCAGCGACTTTATATATGCTTAAAATACAAGATAAATATTAATGTAATAAATATTCAATAATTGTAAATTTACACTTATCAACGCAAGTATACGTATCACTCAAGTAATATAGGGCTTTAATGGAGTCCTAGATATCGATCCCACAGGGAGTGGTTTAGAACTACAAACTAAGATTTTAGAAAAAGCAATACTTTAATCACAACAACGAAGTTCAATTTGCTTATCTGTCACTAATAGGCAATTGAAATAAATAGATAATTTTAATAACTATTAAATATTTAATGATACTAAGGAGGGTTGAATTGTGATATTCAATATATAAGAAAGCATCCTTCTCCTTGTCAAGAAATTATAGTGACTAAATAAAGTGAATTAGTTCAATTTATATGGTGCCAAATAAGAGCATAACTATTCTTTACCCTTTGGTCCTGGCATAAAGAACATTGACTAATCCTACGCTTGTTTACTGAATCTACGGCTAGGCTGGGAGAATACCGGCTCTCACTTCATAGCTCCCATGTTCCCCTCATTTGAGGGCTAACATCTACACTTCAGCACCTAAACGATAGGACTGAATTGGGAATTTTAGTCTGTCACTCTAAAATCTCCAATTCTACGCCTAATAATATTATTTCCCTACTGATCCTCTTTTTGAAATTTGATTCTTAAGTTTCAATTCTGATTTTTGAATCAGTCCTTAACTTTTGATTCCCCCCTTTTTTCAAGGTCGGTCCCTAACTTCTGACTCTCTTTTGAGATTGATCCTAAACTTTCAATTCTCATTTTTGGAGTCAGT
The DNA here is from genome assembly GCA_002079205.1 of Phalaenopsis hybrid cultivar. NCBI lineage: Eukaryota > Viridiplantae > Streptophyta > Magnoliopsida > Asparagales > Orchidaceae > Phalaenopsis > Phalaenopsis hybrid cultivar. Next base: position 11,764 of record JXCR01119865.1, on the reverse strand, counting down.
CTATACTTTTGATTCCCTCGTTTCAAGGTTGTTCCCTAAACTTATGACTCTCTTTTTGAGATTGAACCTTAACTTTCACTTCTCTTTTTTGAATTAATTCTTAAATTTTGATTCCCTTTTTGAGGTCGGTCCCTAAATTCTAACTCTCTCTTGATATTGATACCTAAAGTTCAATTCTCATTTTGGGATCAATTTTTATATTCTGGTTCCCTTCTTTTGAGGTTGGTGCCTAAATTTTGACTCTCTTTTTGGAATCGATACCTAAATTTTAATTCGCACCCCGAGATTAGCACTTACATAATGATTCTCATACTCTATAAATACCTGAAACTTGAGAACTCGAACCCACTCTACAGCCCCCAGTGAGAGTTCCTACTTCTTAACTTCGATCAAATATTCACTTGCTAATTCCACAGCGAAAATAAATAACACACAAAATTCTACACCTCTTTCAAAGTCCATTGACTTAGGAGTCTGTGTTGGTTTTGTTGATCTCGTCAGTCAACACCAATATGCACGGTGTGCTTGCCCAACACACCACACCTATTGGGGGTCTATTTGTTGACCTCATATTTGGTTGAGGTTTAGTTTTTCCTCATTAGTTTCCTAGGGTCTAGCCATAGGACTTTCCTATTGAATATTCCTAGAAAACTAGAAGAGGAACCCTCACCATTAAAAATTTTACACTCCTCTTTGCTCAACTTGAAGTTCCACATATTGTTCCTAATATCGAGCACTTAGTAAGTAAGGTCAATATGGGGGAGCTCAAGGTGAATTCCCATAGGACTGCTTGCCCTTAGAGTTGACCCTAGGTGCTGGAGATAAGGCATTCACTTGCACTCACTTTCACTCACTCTCACTCACAATCCCTCGCAACCCTAAATCCAATATTTGTTAACTTTCATCCCTTGATCCTTTGGGAGACTCATGTAGATGGTCCTCTAAATCTACTAGCTCTAGGCAAGGGTTTAGCTAAGACCAGTACATAGAGGACCCAAATGGGGTTTTCATTGGTCCATAGCTCATTTATGATGGTTAGCTCCCCAATTCTACCCAAAATATTCAACTTGGCATTTTGCCCATAAATCTCCCAAATTACCTAGATACCCTTGGAGCCCTAAATTTGGCCAAAATTCCCAAATTCACCCAAAATATCCAAATTTATTGAAAAGTCATTTCAAATCTTTTGAAAAAATCCAAGCTACCCAAAACCACCCAAAATTCTAAATTTACCAAATACCCCCAAAATTGCCAAAATTACAAAAATACCCTTGGCAACTCAAACCTTCCCAAAACATCCAAAATAACTCCAAATGTCTCCAAAACCCATTAGACCCCTCAATGGGACCAAATTTGACCTATTTAATCATTTTGACTGAAACCCCCAAATTGCCTTTAAACCCATATTTGGGTCTTAAATCAAATATCTTATCCATCATGACTAACCATTGGGGGTAAATCATAATTAAGCCTCCCTCTGACTCACCTGACTTCCTATCCACCTCCCTTCGCCCCGCCGATCGGCCTAGTCACCAGAAAACCTCAAAACCGAGAGCCACCACCCTTGAATCAAACCCAATCTTAACCCTAGAGGTCAGCTCACCAAAATCACACCTTAGAGCGTTTTAGCCCACCATCTAGGCAAAAATTTGCACCCATGACTAGGCCCTGAGCTCCCCTTTACGGCCATGGCAATAAAATGGCCCCTTCACGATCAAGAGAGAGGTGTTGAAATTTTCTCAAGGAGACCCCTCTAAATTGCTCCCTTTGCCTCTTTGAGACCCCTTCAGTGCACTCCAACCACTCCTTTGCTCTAATTTCCCTTGTCAGAGTTCAATTTTTGAACTCAAAACCTTGTCGGAGATAGGAAAAAATGCTCCACACCTCCACAATTCACAAAAATCAAATTAAACTCACCCACACCTTCACCACGGTAAAAGAAGACATAGCCCATTCAAACCCCCCTCACAGAGAGCCTCTACACTAGACTTTGATAAACACTCAAATTAGGGTTTGATTGAATTTGAGTCTATACCTTTCACCATGACCAGAGGCTCAATTCCTAGCCTCCTTGGAACTCCACGAAGGTGTCGAACACCTTTGATTGAAGCTTCCATTCTCAAAGAAATGGTATTGAACTTCCCCTCTTCCCGAGCCTATTTTGATTCTCCATGTGATTAGGGTTAGTTTAAGGGCATGTTTACCATATGAATATGTTTATCACACTTAGACGAGTCCATAGGATCAAACCAGGGAAGTTTGGTTGAGTCTAGAGAGAGATCTTAAGGTTTTAGTGTGAAACGTTCTCGAGTTAGCCTATTTGGGGATGATGACCCACAACCGTTGGATCGCACGTGTATCAATTGGAGGGCTCTGATTGCGTCGGATGGGAGTGTGGTCCATCAAGTGCGATATGATTCAGATGGTGGAGCCAAACCAAAAGATGCCACGTGGAGCTTAGGAAACGCCGAGGATGACGTGTCGCCGCGTGTTTTAGTAGAAAAATAGGGATTTAAATAACTCAAAAAATGATCCTTAACTTTCTACTAAAAAATAGGGATTTAAATAACTCATAAAATGATCCTTAACTTCAAAAATCCATATCTTGGTTTAGAAATATCACAAAAATAAAATAAAAATATCCTAGTGCTCAGTGAACGAAGGAAAACAATGTTGACATTATTTGAAGTTTATTTGATGAATATGTTATTTTTAATTAATTGAATATTGATTTGAGTATTTTAACTCTCCATGCATGTAGACATTTCACCATTGCTTAATATTTTGGCATGTTGTTGTCTCTATCATGAGGGATATTCTCTGATTTTTCCAAAATCAGAGAAGACCTCTAGACAGAGATCCATATTTTTCAAGTTTATATCTATTATTTGCATAAATTAATCATAATAATTTGCATATTGCTTAAAAAAATCCAAGAAAATGTTGGAAGGTTTAATGTGACCAGAGAAACCCTTTAGAAAATTTTTCATGAGTTAAGTCATTAAAAACACACCTAATTTGCACAAAACCCTAAAACACAAAGAAAATTAATTTGGGAAATATAAACATCTAAATGACTTGATTTTAATTTTACACTATGATTTAATATTCAGAGAACTCCCCACAAAATTTTCAAAATATTTGGAGCTCATTTGATTACTTAAATTATTTTTTTTATGTTAAATGCCATTTTGACATTAAAATGATTTTTAATAATTAAAATATAACTCAGAAAATCATAAGAATTGGTTTTGGGAGTTCTCTATGATCATAGAAATTTTCTAAAAATAAAATTGTAAATAAAATAAAAAGTTCATTTTTAAGCCTATTTTGAATATTTAAGTAACTAAAAATTAATAAAAATCACAAAATTTGTAAAATTCATGAAAATATCCAAATTTTTTTCCTAAGCACTTAGAAATAATTGTAATATTTTTGTTAGTTTTCTAAGTGAAGATAATGAATTTTAAAGCTTAAAATAATTTTTAAAGGCTAAAAAATGAATTTTTTCTTATTCTTTCACTTAAAAAAATTATAATAATTAAAAGAAAAATTAGAAAAATGTAAAATTTTTTTTTTTAGTTCCTTTACCTTAGAGAGATTTAATGAAAATATAAAACTTAATTTTCCACAATAAAAGTATTTTATAATTAACTAATTCTCCAAAATTTAAAATAATTTTAGTAATTCAAATAGAACTCAAAAAATCATGAAATTTGGTTCAAGTGGTTCTTTGGTTGAATTCTACCACTAATAAAAATTTCAAGTGATTAGTCTTTGGCTTGGTTAAGTTATGAAATTTTCTTTGAAAAATCCTATTCTTGCATATGAATAATTATATAAATTAAATTAAAATTTGAAAAATTAGATTTTCTCTTCTGATGTTTCTATTGACCCATGAGTGAGGTGAGATAAAAGTTCCAAGGTCATTTGAAATAAATTTGATAAATTATATAGTTATAGAGCCTTAGTGGCAAAAGTGTAATCTTAGAAATTTAGCCTTAATTAACATTTAGGCTTAATTTAAGAAAGGGAAATGGGAAATCTTTGATCCTAATTAATCTATTTGGATGATTTAAATGTAAAGGATTAATTGGCACAAATCAATCTCATTTCTTAATTGAAAGATAAATTTCAAATTACCTCAGGTTATCAAAATTTGTAAGTCTACCGAATTGAATGATCCTAGACTTAGGGGTATAATTTTGGGCGTTAATAATACACTAATTTAATACCCCTATCTGGTGTTCAAGCGACATTCAAATGTTTTGACGATGAATTAGTCACTTAAAATTTAATCTCTTTTAAAATGACTAAGACATCCATCAGGATCTTAAGGGCTTGGTGGAGACTTAAGCTAAATCAAATTTGGTTAAATGAAGATTAGAAAAGTGGATAAAAATTGAACACCTTTGAAACACTACAAGCCCAAGTTAAAACAAAAATTGGCTAAGTATCTTAATAACACTAACTTGCGTCTTTAAGGGTCTTCACTTGCATAATTCTCAAATTGAATGATAAATGATAATTACCCTACTCTTAGGGATAATTGAAACATCACTGTTCATTGAACATTAAAAATATTTACAGAATGGATTATTAAGCAACATAATAAGTTTAAATGAGCTCGAGACTATTCACCAGACGGTGAGGGGAAATCATGGACCTGCCTTTTTTCCTGATCTGTTGGATACCTCAGAGGTCTACTAAAATTGATATGTTTTGCTTAATAAAATCATCCTTAATCAAACCAATAAGGAATAACCAAGATATAATCTAAGAACCTTATTTTTCTCGCTTTACAGAAAATACCTTACATGGATTTTGAGTTTTAGTCGGAGATGACGGGAAGACCATCTAGGTACGCTTTTATTATGATTTATTTACCTGCATTTTTATTTTCCCGTACTTTTTTTAGTACAATACTGTACTTACNTTTGCTTAATAAAATCATCCTTAATCAAACCAATAAGGAATAACCAAGATATAATCTAAGAACCTTATTTTTGTCACTTTACATAAAATACCCTTACATGCATTTTGAGTTTTAGTCGGAGATGACGAGAAGACCATCTAGGTACACTTTTATTATGATTTATTTACCTCCATTTTTGTTTTCTCGTACTTTTTTTAGTACAATAGTGTACTTAGTCACCTGCATGTATAACCAAAATATGAACTTGCATGCTAAACAACGATGTCAGCCTGAATGAAAACCAAAATTGCAAGGATAGCCACAAAACCAAAACAAAAAACAAAATCAACCAAGATAAAATTCACTGCCACAACATTCAAAATAAAAGACAACTCAAAATAATCACAAACGTCACAAAATATTATTTGCAACTAAATTAAGACGTCTCTATTGGATGATCAGGAATCTCTCGNAAACAAAATCAACCAAGATAAAATTCACTGCCACAACATTCAAAATAAAAGACAACTCAAAATAATCACAAATGTCATAAAACATTAATTGCAACTAAATTAAGACGTCTATATTGGATGATCAGGAATCCCTCAGAGGAGGTAACCTACGGTTGCTAACGAGGCTTCCCACAGTCTAAATGAAAATATGGAACTCATTCAGTTTAGTTTAGTAAATTCATTAGGACTAAGTGAATTCGATAGAAAATAGTGGTATCGGAATGAGTGAACCGTATGATCCTAACCGATGTCACTCAAATCAACTTTAACATGCCCCCATAATTTTTTAAGGAACTACAACCATAGGGCCATCTGATTTGAAGTCATAACTTGACACACAAGAAAACTTAAACTTGCCACGATGAGGTGGTTGGAGCTAGCATGGTGGGCAGCACGACAATCTTCAACAGTAAAACATGTCTTCCCCAACTAAATCATTCCTTCCTCAAAATTAAACAACTAAAGTCATAGTACTTCGAGATTGTTTGCTTATGCAACATAAATCCTCACCTTATCTTTAGGCCTTTGTACAGCTCTGATGTACAACATAAGCCCTAACTCCTCTTAGGATTCCAAGGTTGTCGTTCGTCTTGACCTAAATCCTCACATCTTTCAGGCTATTTGTGTGATCGTTTCACACAAATATAAACCCTAACTAATAAAATTGGTAGGACAAAACATTCAAATAATTTCTTTTCTAAATTGAAGCCAAATAATAATATAGACTGGAAAGTCATCGAGCTTCTCCTCTGGATCTAGGATATCCCCTTGNATGTTATACTTTTGTGCTTATACAAATTTGCATGGAAAACTAAAACTATTAGGATAGCCATAAAACCAAAACAAAAACCAAAACCAAAATTAAAATCAACCAAGATAAAATTTACCGCCACAACATTGNACCAAAATTAAAATCAACCAAGATAAAATTTACCGCCACAACATTGAAAATATAAAACAACTCAAAATTTAAACACAAACATCACACAAAACTACAGCTTCAACTAAATTAAGACATCTCTATCGGATGATCAGGAATCCCTCAGAGGAGGTAACCTATGGTTGCTAATGAGGCTTTCTACGGTCCNTATCGGATGATCAGGAATCCCTCAGAGGAGGTAACCTACGGTTGCTAATGAGGCTTTCCACGGTCCAAATGAGATTATGGAACTCATTAAGTTGTGTTTAGTAAGTTCATTTAGACTAAGTGAATCCAATAGAAAATAGTGGTGCCGGAACGAGGGAACCGTAGGATCCTAACCGGTGTC
>JXCR01119856.1:37393-51093 GCA_002079205.1 Phalaenopsis hybrid cultivar | reverse complement strand
TGGAGATTTTCTCCTAAAGGGCAGGATATTCACAAGGTGGAGACTTTTTCCTAAAGGGCTGGATATTCGCAAGGTGGAGATTTTTTTCCTAACGGGCTGGATATTCGTCAAGGTGGAGAATTGTTAGGTATGACTCATAATATCAGGACTTGGAGTCTCTTGGAATGAAGAGTNTCTTAAATAACCTAGACTTGCCTTAGGGCACCCACTCACATAACTTTTAAATGAAACATGTATTGACTTATCAAATATCCTATCTTTAGGATAATTAAACTGCCAACTTTCACCGAGGAACGGGGTGGTCACACTCTAGCCTCTGATGATTAAGGGAACAATATGATAAGTTCAAAATGAACTCAGAATATTTCAAGAGATCTTCAAAGTGATCTAAGATCATGCCTCGAGCATTTTGAAATCTATTGGACATTCTAAAGCAAAATTGGACTTGGTATATTTTGTTCTAAAATCATATACTAGGATCTTCCAAGATCCAACAAAATTATAGTCTGGGGTTTGCTAGCTAAATCGTCATCTACTCTTGAAATTTAAGTTCATTGCAATATTATATACATGCCTTGCAAATACTGACCTTTCAGGTGGTGGAACGAGAAGACTCGCCAGGTACACTTTTACAGTTTACAGTACAATCTTTTCTTGTACTTTCCACACTATATTTTTATGCTTATATAACTTGCATGTTAAGCAACGATGACACCCTACATGAAAACCAAAACTGCTAGGATAGTCACAAAACCAAAATCAAAACTAAAATCAATCAATATAAAATTCACTGCCACAACATTCAAAATATAAGACAACTCAAAATTTAATCACAAACATCACAAAACAACAATTGTAATTGAATCAAGACGTCTCTATCAGATGATCAGGAATCCCTCGGAGGAGGTACCTACAGTTGCTAACGAGACTTCTTACGGTTTAAATGAAATTACGAAATTCATTAAATTGAGTTTAGTAAATTCATTTGGACTAAGTGAATTTGATAGAAAATAGTGGTACCGGAACGAGGGAACCATAGGATCCTAACCGGTGTCACTCTAATAAATTTTAATATGTCCTATTAATATTTAAAAAATCATAACCATAGAGACATCTGATTTAACTTCATAAGTTGACACATTAGAAAATCTAAACTCGTCACGATGAGGAGCTTGGAGCAAGTATTGTGGGCAGCACGACCATCTTCAACAGTAAGAGGATCTACAACAGTACATCTTTTCTTGAAATTAAACAACAAACCATAGGATTTTGAGGTTTATGATTCTGCAACATAAATCCTCACCTTATATTTAGGCCTTTGCACAATCATGCTGTGCAATATAAGATCTAACTCGTCTTAGGATTCTGAGGTTATCGTTCGTCACGACCTAAATCCTCACATCTTCAAGGCTATTTGTGTGATTGTTTCACATAAATGTAAGTCCTAAAATAAATAAATTGATAGGATGAAATATTTAAATAATCTCTCTCCAAAATTGAAGCCAAACTATAGGATAGCTTGGGCAGTCACTGAGGTTCTCCTCTGAATCTATGACATCCCCTAGTTCTTCCTCATTTGGATTCTACAATAAATGCTCCAAATTTAAGTCATTCTCCTTTCACACCACTTTGTCCTATTTCATTGAAAAGTCCTATCCTTTGACCTCTTTGAAGATAACGTTTTCTGATTTTTATCGAGAGTTTTCTTAGGTGACTTCGGTTATCTAAGATGTAATTAAGTATAGGGGTTTGCCCTTATAAGTAGCTTTTCCGAACCCAACTTAATATAAACCCTATTTAATTCTTCATATTAAATAGGTGAACTTGTCGGCAGATAAAAATGGTTTCGCAGACCAAGCAGATGTCATATATTTCTTAGTTTATTTGATCGAGCCTCACCCTCAAGACTTGTGTTTATCTTTCGAGATAGATACGGGGTTTGAGATATAATGCTCTTTCATTTAAACTATGAAAATATACAATCGATTTGATTTCATATTTTTCTAAACTATATATATATATATATAAATTAAAAATGTTTTTCCAAAGCGGGCGATGAGATTCCGATTCTGGCGACCGCCAGCTTCCAACGGGCAACTCCACACCCAAAATAGTGCCGACAGTGGCTTATAAGAGCAGAAATTTGGAGGACTCATCATCTTCAACATGAGTTGTAGTAAACTCACCGCTTACTAGAAGTTGGCACACCCAGTTTATTGTATGTGATGAACTACCTTAGCCTAATACTCGTAATATTTTTCGNTCAACATGAGTTGTAGTAAACTCACCGCTTACTAGAAGTTGGCACACCCAGTTTATTGTATGTGATGAACTATCTTGGCCTAATACTCGTAATATTTTCCTNCTGCTCTGCTCCCGAGGATGTAGGCATCTTTGCCGAACCTCGTTAAATCTGTGTTCTTCTGGATTTGTGTCGTTCTTGTTTTTCTTCGCCATAATTTTCTCAACATAATGCAAGAAAATAATACTATTATTAAGACTAAAATGAAAAAAATTATTACTACTGAATAACTGATATTATTAAACAAAATAGTTAATAATAATAATAATATTATTATTATTATTATTATTATTATTATTATTAGTATTAGTATTAGTATTATTAGTATTAGTATTATTATTCTTTCTATTACTGTGTTTGGAAGAAAAATAAAGGTATTACTATTTTAGATTAATGATTAGTAATATTACTTCTGGTACTGATATGAAAGTCCACAGAAATTCTGGTTCTCAAACACGGTTGTTTCTGAATCTCAGATTTATATGTTTTTTGTTCTTAAATACAAATCCTATAGTTGGTAGTCCGCTTATTGCAATAAAGTGTGGTTCATCATATATTTTGATTAACTGTCACAAAATATGTTATAAAAATAATTTTATATTTCTTCAGATACATTATTAAATTTCATTTAATACTTAATATACCATGACAAAAAAAATTGCTTCAAAATGTTTGAAAAAATTGCTTAAAAAATTGCCAAAATAGTTTGCTTAAAAAAATTGTTTAAGAAAAAAAACTTTTTTCTACAAAATATAATCATTTAAAAAAAAATTGGCTCTTAAAAGAAAAAAAAATTGCTTCAAAGAATTACTAAAAAAAATTAAAAAAAAAATCTTAAGAAAAAATGCTTAAATAATTGACAAAAAAATATGTTTAAGACAAAAATCATTAAAAAGTACTTAAACTGCTTGAAAAAACCTTGCCTGAGCAAAAACATTATGAAAAAAATTATATAAAAAATTTGGTTAAGAAAAGTTGTTTAAAAAAATTTGCTTAAAAAATATCTTAAAAACTGCTTAAACATTAAAAAAACATGATTTTTTAGATGAGCAACTTCTGATGGGCACGAAAGAGAGAAGTTAGCTAGAGAGAACCATTTCGGTGAGGTGTGCTTTTTTGTGAAGGACATAGGTTGCGCATATAGAGATTGAAGGGTCTAAACCTCTACCCTTGGTGAATTGCATGTAAAATTTGAGAATTTGCTCCTTTTGCTAATTACACCTCCCAGCAACCTCTAATCCTCATTAATATTATTAATGAGGCTCTTTTAAACATTTAGCCAAAATTTAAGGTGTTCAATTATTATTAGTACTTATTATGCNAATATTATCAACGAGGCTCTTTTAAACATTTGGCCAAAATTTAAGGTGTTCAATTATTATTAGTACTTATTATGTTATAAATAAGTCAATTTATGCATTTAATTCTCTTATTTTTATTGTAGTTGTTACTTTCAAGAAGTAAGAGAATTAACAAACTGTATATGCAATCTCGAGGAGATTCAACGGATCTCGCTGAATAGGAACCAAAGGATTGCATAGAGAGTCGAAAGAAAAAAAAAATCAAATGTCGCTCCCTTCAGTTCAAACCATAAGAAGACCAAACCAAAGCTCACCTAAACAAAAGAATCAGAGGCACATGATCTAAAGGTTGGACTTGGACTACAACTAGCTCCCTCGAAGAATATCAGATTATTCATAAAGTCGGCCAAAGGGCAACTCATTATTTTTCCAATCCTCTCAGAATATAAAGAGGTGCATTAATTACTTATAACGTTCCTATTAAAACGAACTCAGAATCATTCCAATCCTCTCAGAATATAAAGAGGTGCATTAATTACTTAAAGCGTTCCTATTAAAACAAAAATAAATACACCCACTATGATCTATAAATATAGGGTCATTTCTTTTAAAGGGGACTCCTATATTTATTCTCTCATAACCTATGTTACCATGCACTATATTTTTCTTTTTTTTTCCCCTCTATTCCTCTTATCTCTCTTAACACTTTTTCTTCGGTGTGATCAACACAACATATTTGAATTATACAATATACTTCATGAGAATTTTAATTTTAAATATTTATAATATTTTTTAGTCACTATTGTCAAAGACTATCAGTAGTACATTCTTGATTACCTTTGTCAAGCTTTGTCATGGTTGGAAATAGGTCAACATTCCAATTTTTTAACTCATGAAAATCATATTCAATATAGTTATAGATAATTAATATTTTAATTACAAAATAGATCTCCTACCAAATAAAATGGTTCATTTATAGCTTTAAAAACAAATGCATTAAATCTCGAATTACATTAATTATAAAATGATGGAATTTTTTGTTATGATGTATCGTAAATATGTTTTATGTTAATTGAAATATAACTTTTATTTATAAGACGTCATATTTGATGATATGGTGGTCTCTTTTTTATAAATTTAATTACAAATATTGTGAATTGTATATTTTTTTCTTTTGCTTTATTCTCATAAATCCTAGATTAGTGAAAGGCCGTAACCCAGAATTTAGGGTTTTCTTCAATCATGCCTCCGACTATAAAATCCCCGGATGGCTACACAAATAAAGTATCTCGCCGTTCTTCTCTGAACCTTTCTGCGGCTTGTGTTTCCCTTCCGAAAATTCGTCTTCTTGTTCATGATTTCGCAAAAATTTTTCTTTCTTTTCCGATCATAAACGGTGAAACTATTTGGATGNTAACCCAGAATTTAGGGTTTTCTTCAATCATGCCTCCGACTATAAAATCCCCGGATGGCTACACAAATAAAGCATCTCGCCGTTCTTCTCTGAACCTTTCTACGGCTTGTGTTTCCCTTCCGAAAATTCGTCTTCTTGTTCATGATTTCGCAAAATTTTTTCTTTCTTTTCCGATCATAAACGGTGAAACTATTTGGATCCTCTTTTAGTTGATTTGTTCGAAGTCGCTTATGGCCTTTATATCCCTCTTTCTCACCAAATCTATTCACTTGAACGATTTGTTTTACCGTTTTCGTTTTACAGTGTTCTAATATTTGCTAATTTTTTGTTTGCTATTCATGGCTGCTGTGATTATAAAAAATTGCTTGTTCTGAATTGCTAAGCTTCGGTTAGCATGACAGACATCGAAACACCCATAGAATATGAGCACCGATCGATTCTTTTATTTGATTTTTAATGTTAAAATTAGTCGATGGGTAGAAGNCTATTCATGGCTGCTGTGATTATAAAAAATTGCTTGTTCTGAATTGCTAAGCTTCGGTTAGCATGACAGACACCGAAACACCCATAGAATATGAGCACCGATCGATTCTCTTATTTGATTTTTAATGTTAAAATTAGTCGATGGGTAGAAATTTTTTTGAATTTGTGGGAAGGATGTGCCTATGATGACAAATAGAAGGCTTGTTTCTCAAAACATTCGCAGTGGCCGCCTGAGAGCTTTCGCCTTGCCGGGCTTGAGAGCTTGTGCTGCTTAGCAATTTCCTTCCTTGGATGTCTGAGGCTATTCGAAGCGTACTTGTTTCGTTATTTTGTTTGCCTTCATATACCAAGTATAATAATGTTCTGTTTATACACGTTGATTACTAAATTTTCCATTTTCTCTCTTGAAAGTAATTCAGAACAAGTTTATGAAGCATTCGGCTGTAATATTATGTTTGTTGTTCTTATAACTAATTCATTTTCTAAAACTTAGGTTTTTACGATTTTTTTTAGTTGTGGGCTATGATGACAATTTGAAGGCTTGTTTCTCAAAACATTTGTAGTGGCCGCATGAGAGCTCTCGTTTTGCCAGGCTTGAAAGCTTATGACGCTTTAGCATATTCTTTGGATCTGTGAGGCCATTACTTTTCAAAACATTTAAGTCTTTATTTAGGGGCTAATTGCTAGCAGGATTTAAAGAGTTTGAACTGAATCATGTCAAACAGCAAAAAATGACTAACTTTAAATCTTACAGGATCTTAAATCCCGTTTCATCACCGTTTTGACTTTAATCTTGGATTAGGTAAATCCCATTGATAAATTTTTGGTTGGAGCGTGTAGAGTGAGGTGGGATTAAGGATGAGAATTTGGAGGGTTGGGTCGGAGTAGAGTGGAATGGTGGAGATCAAGAGTTTTAGAGATCTTTGTACAACGCAATCCATCGTTAACTTCGCAGCCTGCTTCATTCGCGACGGTAAACGCTAGGTTCGGGCAGAAGAGAGGAACAGAGGCATTTGGGCGAGTAAATTTCGGGATTTAATATATATTAATTTTTCAATGGGAGCAAGCGAAAGCCCAAACATATTGATATTTACCATCCCTGCCCATTCTGCAAAATCGGTGCATCGATGCATTTCCCGCGGCTTAGGTTCCTTTGGCGTAGCTTATTGGTGTGTTTGTAGTTTTAAAATATCGCTTGGTTGTTTAGTTGATGCATTCGGGAGCATTTTGTAAAATGCTTTTGACGTCCTTTAATAGACACTGCCGTAGGATCGACCTTGCAGCCTCCATTTTCGATCCAGCTTCAAAGGTTTTTTCCTCTCGTGGCCCCCTCCCCCCATTNGGCTATTCGAAGCGTACTTGTTTCGTTATTTTGTTTGCCTTCATATACCAAGTATAATAATGTTCTGTTTATTCACGATGATTACTAAATTTTCCATTTTCTTTCTTGAAAGTAATTCAGAACAAGTTTATGAAGCATTTGGCTGTAATATTATGTTTGTTGTTCTTATAATTAATTCATTTTCTAAAACTTAGGTTCTTACGATTTTCTTTTAGTTGTGGGCTATGATGACAATTTGAAGGCTTGTTTCTCAAAACATTTGCAGTGGCCGCATGAGAGCTCTCGTCTTGCCAGGCTTGAAAGCTTATGCCGCTTTAGCATATTCCTTGGATCTCTGAGGCCATTACTTTTAAAAACATTTAAGTCTTTATTTAGGGGCTGGTTGCTAGCAGGATTTAAACAGAGTTTGAACTAAATCATGTCAAACAGCAAAAAAATGACAACTTTAAATCTTACAGGATCTTAAATCCCGTTTCATCACCGTTTTGCCGTTAATCTTGGATTAGGTAAATCCCATTGATAAATTTTTGGTTGGAGCGTGTAGCGTGAGGTGGGATTAAGGAAGAGAATTAGGAGGGTTGGGTCGGAGTAGAGTGGAATGGTGGAGATCAAGAGTTTAGAGATCTTTGTACAACGCAATCCATCGTTAACTTCGCAGCTTGCTTCATTCGCGACGGTAAACGCTAGGTTCGGGCAAAAGAAGGGGAACAGTGGCATTTGGGCGAGTAAATTTCGGGATTTAATATATATTAATTTTTCAATGGGAGCAAGCGAAAGCCCAAACATATCGATATTTACCATCCCGCGGCTTAGGTTCCTTTGGCGTAGCTTATTGGTGTGTTTGGAGTTTTAAAATATCGCTTGGTTGTTTAATTGATGCATTCGGGAGCATTTTGTAAAATGCTGTTGACGTCCTTTAATAGACACTGCTGTAGGATCGACCTTGCAGCCTTCATTTTCGATCCAGATTCGAAGGTTTTTTCCTCTCGTTCCCCCCTCCCCCCATCTTCTCTCTCGTTCGCTCGGTTGCTTACACTCATCACATGTGGCTCTGCAAGAGCTAAGGTCTCGTCGTCAAGGGAAGCCACTGCGAAGCCGTGGCACCACCCACTACAGCTTCGATTTCTTTGTTGGTGTTATTGGAGGCGGCCTGAGGCTTCCTGCCTGTGGAGGTTTTGGTGTTGAGCTTAAGCACTATTGTAAGGCATATTCAAATTTGTTCATAAATGTTTTATTTCTCCGTTTTCATTTTGTCTATTTATTAAATTTCTTATAAACTATATCAAATTTTTAAAACATTCTGTTTTGTGGAATGATAAAAAATGTATATAAATAATTTGATTGAATACTAAAAGGTCATAATTTCAGATTCTGTGTTCAAGATTGTAATTATGTTTTTATTAAAAATAGCTTAAAATTTGTTCAACTTATGTTGCCTTTGATTATTTTAATTGATTTTAAAGTGTAAGATTTAGAGTAGATTGAATATAATTTAAGCATGAATGATTACATATTTTCTTTTTGATGTGAGGTGTATTTAATTTTAGATTTTATTGTAAATTCAATCCTATTTAGGGTCCTGTTGATAAAGACTTAGTATTGAAGAATTTTTGGGGCTTATATGTAAATCATTGTAATATCTTATTTAAGCCAATGATATAGTATTTTTTTTTTAAATTCTTTGTTTAGCGAGTGCTCTTGTTTTTCTTTATTATTCTATATTAATTTTTTGTTTTACAAATATCAAATATATTGTTATGATAATTGTGTTGTAAATAATTTTTGTTTTACAAATATCAAATATATTGTCATGACAATTATATTGTAAATAGTATTATTTCACATAAGCATCATGATCTTTTGCTAAAAAAATAATTGAAAATAAGTTATTTTCAAACAACACAAATAAAATTATCATCTAGTTTATTTAAAATTGCTGATCAACAGTTTATCATGATCAACTATTTATTAGTAGATTATTCAGAGTCTGTTTGGGGCATTAACAACTTATCTAGTTCATCAAGATAATTAGCTTCTTGATAAATTGTTGATCAACAAATAAACTAGATAAGTTAGTTTACTTGCTGATGTGCGCTTTTGAAAAAATAGTTGATTTGCAATTATTTTTGGATAAATGATCATTATATCCTGATTTTGATAAGCTGATTAGTTTGATTTCTTGTGCATTTATAAAATAATTGATTTGAGACTATTTATGAAAAATGAAGATTCTGCCATTGTTCATTTTTGTTGCATGAACCAGAACAATCATGATTATATATGTTAATAGTTTAGATCAATAAAATCATTTCTAACCGTATAGAAAGGGATATAAATTTCAAGAAACTTAAAAAAATAAGACATTAAAATTACAATTAAAAGTTTTATCCACCTGAAAAAGACACATTATCGAATCGTCTGCCGAACACAGACACTTGTGCTATCACTTGTAGTTATGTGATCGGTGTGACACACGTAACAAAGACTACAGTCCGCAGCGGCAACATAGCACTCACCTGGAATTTCCCAGAAACTCAGGGCTCATCTTCATTCAATAATTCAATAGAGAACCCATCAGTCAAACATTTGAAGAAAATTAAAAAATGATAGAAATTGAAAATAAAAAAAATGTATTGAATAAAGAAACAAAATCTAAATAAAACAAAATAGCAGCCGTGAGAACTCAAAAAACTCTACCTTGCAAAGAAACAAGACCTTGGTTGTCTTAACCCACATTTAAGCATCTCTCTTATATCACATGTGCATATCACAAAAAAAGTGATACATTTGAAAATTAATTGTTTTTAATATATATTTGTTGATCTCATTTTTGGTTAAATTTTATTATTTACTTTTTAGTAGCTTAGGGTCTAGCCATTGGACATTCCTGTTGATATTCATAGAGAACTAGAAAATGAACCCTCACCATTAGAAATTATAAACTCTTTTTTGCTCGATTTGAAATTCCACATATTGGTCATAGTCTCTAGCACTTAGTAGGTAAGGTTAAGGGAGCTCAAGTAGTCTACATAGGACTGTCTGGCCTTAGGATCAACCATATGAGGTGTGGTCTTGGTTGGTATCACACACACTTGCACATTACACTTCCACTCACAATTTTAAATCTAAACCTATTTTGCTTTGATCCGTTAACCCTTTGGGAGACTCATGTAGATGATACCTTAGACCTGATAGCCTTAAGCTAGGAGTTAGCTAAGATCAGTACATGAAGAACCCAAAGTAAGAAATTCTATTGATCCACGGCTCAAGTAGGGTGATTGACACTCCAATTTTACCAAAATACCTAACATAGCTTCCCCTTCCCCAAATCTTCCCAAATTACTAAATTATTCTTTAAACTCAAATTCCAAAAATTAGCCAAAATACTTAACTTTGTTAAAAAATCATCTCAAACCATGTGAAATCACCCAAATTATCCAAAACATTCTAAAAATTTTAAAATTACTAAAGTACCCTTCATTTGACCAAAATTATCAAAATACATTTGGTGACCTAAATTGTCTCAAAATCTTCAAAATCATTTTAAATGTCCCCAAAATCAATTTGAACACTTCATTGTGCTCAATTTGACCTATTTTGACCAAAAGCCCCAAATTGCTTTTAAAAACCGAATTACCTCAATTCACCCACAATGTCCACCAATTTAATCACAATCTTTCCTAATTTCAATTCTAAACTCAAATTCATCATGTCCAAGCTTGATTTAAACCAAATCCAAGCCCTATTAACCAACATTTGAATTCAATTTCAACCAAAATCAAAATGTCCCAATTTGACCTAAAACTAAAATCTCACTTAATTGAACTCCCAATTCTAACCAATTGCCCCAATTTTGCATCATAAACTCTTTACAACATTTCCACACATCAAATTGAACATTCAATTGGCCTTTATCAAACCTCAATTTCAATCAAATTTGACTTGGACCAAACCCACAATTTTGTCCCAAATTAGTCATATCCCTAAATTCAACCAAATTAAACCCTATAACCCCAAAATTTAAACCCAATTGATATCCAAAACTCTTCATGAGAATGACCTACATCAAATTGAACCATCAATTGAGCCTTAGCCAAACTCTAGCCCAACTCAAACCCAAGTCTAACCCAACATCCCCAAAATTGACTAAATATCCAAATTTCATCAAATTGAATTCCCAAATATATTCAAAATCACTCTAAATCTTTTCTAAACTCCTTGTGACAATCATCTACATCATATTGATCAATCAATTGAGCTCCATGTTATGGCTCGCCCAACGTAAATCCAACTTCAAGCCAAAATGCCCAAAATTGAAACTATGCACCAAAGTTGACTAAGCTAAGCCAAATTGAGNATACTTAGACGACTATGCAATATAGTTAAAGGAATATGTAATATACTTAGTGGCGAGAAATCTCATATACTTAGAGAAATATGCAAATATAAATTGTTCGAAAATTGCTACAAGTTTAGGATGTTGGAGCACAATTTTAAAATCATTGCTCTCACACAGGCGTACACCAACCCTATTAGTGGAGTAATAACCACTATTTTGCAAAAATTGGGGAACACCTACATAAAAAGCATTAGATCTTAAGAATTGTGAAAGAATAAATATAGAGAGCGGAATTTTAAAATTTGTAATATTAAAGATTAAGCTTCCGTTTGGGAGAGCTTATAAGTGCGGGCGGCGTTCTCAAAATGCCGCCGTACAGTTTGGTTCGCGCGTTTCGACAGCTTATCCGAAATTGCGTTTGAGTTTTTACACTAAACGCAGGCCGCGGGTCGACCCCCGCGGCCGGCACGCAGGTCGCGTTTCGTTTCAGGATAAGCAGCTTATCCGGAAACGCACAAGCTGCCCCAAACGGATCCTAAGGATCTGACAAGGTCCATCCACTCGATGTAGTTATGTTATGCAGCTCTATAAGTTTATCCAATTTTTGTTCTATATTGCTCATTCGATCCACTATGAAGTCCATCCGTCGAAAAACTACAGTGGCGTCGTCTTGCAAACGTTCGATCACGCCATAACGAAGGCAGGGGAGAGAGGGTACAGATGAGGTAGGAATGGTACAACTTCTCGATCCTCAGACCTTTTTCCAAGTATTTTAAGATTAACATTAATACCAGATTGATTGCCATAAGATCGGCCGGCTGGTCTTATTGACCTTTGCACGCTGACGAGGAGCTATTTGTGTGGAGCTAACTCTTTCATTCAAAAATTTTACTTTATAATCAAAATTTATAAAAATAATCTACAAATTTATGCATGTAACATCCAAGAAAATAATAATGCGAGAAAACAGTAATGGAAAAATAATGTGTTATGATATGGCTCATATATCATATAGAGACAGACGTTGGAACAAAGCGGAGCAGAGCGGAGCGGAGCGAAGCCGAAGAATCTGTCCAAATTGGGAAGTTACGTTATGTTGGTTGGGANTAACTCTTTCATTCAAAAATTTTACTTTATAATCAAAATTTATAAAAATAATCTACAAATTTATGCATGTAATATCCAAGAAAATAATAATGCGAGAAAACAGTAATGGAAACATAACGCAAGAAAATAATACTATTATTAAGACTAAAATGAAAAAATTATTACTACAGAATAACTGATATTATTAAACAAAATAATTAATAATAATAATAATAATAATAATAACAATAATAGTAATAATAATAATATTATTATTAGCATTAGTATTATTATTATTTCTATTACTGTGTTTGCAAGAAAAATAAAGGTTTTACTATTTTAGATTAAAGATTAGTAATATTACTTCTGGTACTGATATGAAAGTCCACAGAAATTCTGGTTCTCAAACACGGTTGTTTCCGAATCTCAGATTTATATGTTTTTTGTTCTTAAATACAAATCCTATAGTTGGTAGTCCGCATATTGCAATAAAGTGTGGTTCATCATATATTTTGATTAACTGTCACAAAACATGTTATAAAAATAATTTTATATTTCTTCAGATACATTATTAAATTTCATTTAATCCTTAATTTAATAGCATAACAAAAAAAATTGCTTAAGAAATTGCCAAAACAGTTTGCTTAAGAAAATTGTTTAAAAAAACTTGTTTAATTTTTTTTTCTACAAAATATAATTATTTAAAAAAAAGTTGGCTCTTAAAAGAAAAAAAATTGCTTCAAAGAATTACTCAAAAAAATTTAAAAAAAATTTCTTAAGAAAAAGTGCTTAAATAATTGCCAAAAAAATATGCATAAGAAAATTTGTTTAAAATTTGCTTAAGACAAAAATCATTAAAAAGTACTTAAACTGCTTGAAAAAACTTTGCCTGAGCAAAAACATTATGAAAAAATTTCTTTAAAAAATTTGGTTAAGAAAAGTTGTTTAAAAAAATTTGCTTAAACATTAAAAAAAAGTTGATTTTTTAGATGAACAACTTATGATGAAAAGTACGAAAGAGAGAAGTTAGCGAGAGAGAACCATTTCGGTGAAGTGTGCTTTTCTGTGAAGGAAATGGGTTGCGTGTATAGAGATTGAAGGGTCTAAACCTTTACCCTTGGTGAATTGCATGTAAAATTTGAGAATTTGCTCCCTTCGCTAATTACACCTCCCAGCAACCTCTAATCCTCATTAATATTATCAACGAGGCTCTTTTAAACATTTGGCCAAAATTTAAGGTGTTCAATTATTATTAGTACTTATTATGTTATAAATAAGTCAATTTATGCATTTAATTCTCTTATTTTTATTGTAGTTGTTACTTTCAAGAAGTAAGAGAATTAACAAACTGTATATGCAATCTCGAGGAGATTCAACGGATCTCGCTGAATAGGAACCAAAGGATTGCATAGAGAGTCAAAAGAAAAAAAAAA